>RJWT010002217.1:0-30363 GCA_004365215.1 Cuniculus paca
ATAAACACTTCAGATGAAGTGTGGGAAGGGAACCACTTAGCTCATTATAGGTGGGTCAAAACATAATTGAAATCTACCAACCCAATATTTAGTCACGATGCATAATATGTGAGATAACTAAAATATAAGATAATCATAATCAAATTATGAAGATAATCATTAAGATCAATGTTCTTCAATGATCCATCTGTAATATGATTCACATATATATTTGCATGGATTAAAATATAAAAGAAAATAAACATATTACTAAACACTCGAGGATGATGAAATGATAGCATGTCTGTGTCACACATATTTTTCAAAACTGTAATGTATATAAACACACTATTTTCAATCTTGTCTTATTGCCACCTTGAACAATGTACAAAGTGTTCTGTGATTGGGGCATTAAGTCTTCACAGTTAATAGTTATTGCTAATAATAACAACATCTTATGGTGCATGGTTGTAAAATACTTAACTTAGTATAATTCATTCTTTTAAGCATTTAGTTCTATACTTCCTTGTGCTATCAAAGATGCCTACTCAATCTCTTTGAAAAATCTATCCTTTTTCACAGAAATTCAAGATGTGATTGTAATGCTTACCATATTAAAAACACTTTTTAAAATCAGACATAGAAAACACTGACCAATTTAATTTTAGTGCTCATGAGAAGCACTGTTTTGAAATGCAAGAGTCATCCTTGCTACTTGCTACCTTGTTGTAATTAAGCAATAACTGCTGACCTGGGTCCACTTGGGTCCTCTTTGTTGATCAGCTGATCCATGTCTCTTGGAGGTAGGAAGAGACTGAGTAAAGCATTCAAAATTCAAAGCTGTATCACTAATATTTTGGAATTAGAGCTTTGATGATGACATGTGTCTTTGAACACATGTTTAGTGAGCTCCTGCTGCCTACCACTGAGGAAAAGATTAGAAGATTGCTCATTGCTCTATATATATTTCTAGTTTTTCTTTTTATGAAGACGTCATTCAATTATGGTACATATTTTGTTATACTGTTATATTTTAACTATAGTTTTTTACTTATATTAAATTTCCTTTAATTATTAAGTTCAGTTCTCTTTTAATGTCCATCATTTGCCAGATTCAATGAAAAGTCCTATAAACTTATCTGATTTCATGTTTGTGTGTGTATTCACGTTCACATATACAAACATAGTTTTGTACTTGTACAAGAAGATGTCAATATGATAAAATAAATTATGAAGAAATGTATCTCAAAAGTTCTCAGAAATACTCTCCCTAAAACCATTTTATTCTGTGACCTTCAAAATGGTCTTCAACTCTATAAAATTCAATGTTTAATCTCTCAATTTTGAATAATACTGAATTCTTTTTTAATATGTAAGACATTTGAACAATAAATAAGATGAATAAAAGTACTTAGTGGAATAAAGTTAGATGCCATCATTAAAGATAGAATAGAAAAGAAGTCTGAAAATGGTTAATAAAAAAAAAAGAGACGTCTCCATTAATGCATCCTCACCTGAGAAATAATGCACCCTTTTTCAGAAGGAGCTGAACTACTTTATCATGTCCATGTTTTGCTGCCAGGTGGAGTGGAGTCATCCCATGAAGGTCTCCTTCATTCAAGAGCCTTGTATCGCTTATGTTTTGTAGGAGCCTCTGACAGGTATTGATACGCCCATAACTTGAAAAAAATTAGGTTTCATATTTTTCAAAGTAAATTTTAAGCCAAAGAAAGACAAGCTCATACGTTGTATAGACTGACTCTTACCTGGCTGCAAAATGCAGGGGTGATTTCTTATCTTTGCTTTTAGAATGAATGGACACATTAAAACCAAGTAGGTTATTTACAGATACAGGGACTCCCTGTTTACACGCATAATGCAGAGGAGTACACCCTTCATTGTCTTCGTCCATTACCAGTGCCTTGATTTCTTGCATCTATGGGAACATATGAGTATTCTACATATAACATGGCTACTATGTGAATACATTTGTCAAACTATTCTGTAGCACAGTATTTTCCAACAAGGGTCAGTATATATTTTTCATGGGCAAAATCATAAACAATTTAAAAGATTCTAGAGCAAAATAAACATGGATTGAGTCTCACACTTTGTCTCTCTGTAATGTATATTACTGTATTAAAGACTCAGAGAACCTTCAAGCAGGAAAATGTCTTAACATTCTTCACCCACCATTTTGTAAGCATATTTGACAACTCTCCCCACTGTGCTCTTCCCTCATGTTTTCCCCAAATAACACTTAAGAATATGCTCTGTTAGGCGAAAGAGATTGGATGTTAAAATTAGGTTTACTTTGCCTTTTATGCATACATTAAATTAAAAAAAATGGCAAATAACCAGCTTAATGCAATTCATAAATAACTATATTTTGGTTTAAAATATTGAAGTACATATGTGTTCTTGATTTCTTTATTAAAGACAGTGACAGTATGAAGATGTATTTATTGTAATATGGCACGCTTTGCTGCTCCCAATAGTCACTCAGTAACTATTTGCTACATAATATAAGATAAATATGGAGATAATGCTTTCATCCTATCATCAATAATTCAAGAATGTTGAGTAGTTTTTCTTTCAAAGATGGAGTGCTGCTAATTCATTCACAACCTGGTTTTTCCACTGATATAAATCATAATGGCCAAAACTAGACAAACTATGAGTGATTAAATATGTGACTTTATCATATATGAGAATATAGAGCACCATTCTGTAACTTTGAAATCTCAGTCGCAATGCAATCATCATCATTATCATCCTCAACATCACTGTTTTAAAACACTTTTGAAACCCCAGAATCAGCCTGTATAACAACAAAAGTCATAATAAAAATCAGTTTAATTTCTGTTGTATGCAACCTATTTTAAGAAAATCCATACACATATATTACCTGCATAAATTCAGGTCGCAAATTTTTTAAGCCATATGGTTGCTGCACCGTAAAGTGTAAAAAATTGCGTCCAAGATGATCTTTTATGTCTACTCTGGCACCTAAAAAGCACAATATAAATATAAATTCTACTTATTTATTTAAAACATGGCCTATACTGGATTTTCAACTTAAAAGATTTTGACAGAACTTTGCCAACCTTAACATCATTTAAATAAAGCAACATATTTTAAAATGTGTGTGTGTGTGTGTGTAAGGGGATAGAGAATATGTTATGCATTGTCTTAATATATGAAGGTTTAACTTTTAAAACATAAAATATAAATACAGAACAACTAGATATTAAGAATGAAAATGATAGAAAATGCTGAGACATCTTTTTGTTTGTTAGGATAGCACCAGATCCATATTTGAAATGGGGACAATAACATCATTTACTTCACACAAGACTGACTTATTAAAGAAAGTTGATAAAATATTCAGCAAATGCTGAAGTATGATAGTTAACTTAAAATGTTATCTATTGTGTTTTGAAGTTATTTTTTCAAATATTGTGCTCCTTTATTAGACTGTACGTTATTCTAGACATAAAAAGTTTATCTGACCCCATGCCTGGCACACAACAGATTGTTAATAAACAATTATCTAACAAAATGGAATACTAGTTCCAAAGGCTTGGTTTGATCCTTTTTGGTACCTTTAGATAGCAGCAGATTAACAATATTCCAAGATGCAGAAGCAGTTGCTAATACAAGTGGAGACCGCCCTTCAGAATCGGTGATATTGATATCTGCCCCCTAAAACAAAACAAGTCATTCAACAAAATACTTATGAATAGATAAATTAGCTTACATTGCAATTCCTAACCAATGTCAATCTGTTGGGGTAAATTATCTAAATTATGGACAGCACTAAAGCACATGACTTGAAATTTCAAGATGAAATCTGAAAGCCTTGTTCTATAATTTCAACAATGAAGTCATTCCATGTCACACTTTTGAGTGACGTCTATCTATCTCTTATCTATCTATCTGTCTGTCTGTCTGAGGCCTACATATAAAATCCTCTGACCTAGAGCAGTAAGTTTAAATTCCCATTGTAATATTTTCTAAATGTCCATAATTTTAAAAATCTTCCAAGTTTATTGCATGTGTGATTTAAAAACATTCACAACAAAATGTTCATTAAAAAACTCTACTTCATCTGAAATAGATAAACTAAAATAATTGATTTACTTAACTAAGATTTTGGCCAAATATTTGAGAAAGTTTGTAATTAAAAGTCATTTATGTGATTTTTATGTGTTATGGTAACCATATCTAATATGATAAGAAACACAAGCTCTTGAAAATTTCATGGAGATAATTCTGTACTTTGGACAGATTAATGAAAGCAGCTTAAACTTGGATTGTGGCTATTTCCCTGTTCTTTCAGGATCCACTGACTGCAGATGAGGATGACTGTGCCAGCTGCTTATAAATCTTGTGGTGGTGGGAGAGAGTCTGCTTTCGTTCTCTTGCCAGGTAGCTGCCTTGGCAAGCAAGCAAACATGGCCTCGAGCTATGGTATCTAGTAACACTTTTCAAATTTCTATGTAAATATCCTAATCTCAATTGTTGCTATTGATAAA
This sequence comes from Cuniculus paca, assembly GCA_004365215.1. Classification (NCBI taxonomy): domain Eukaryota; kingdom Metazoa; phylum Chordata; class Mammalia; order Rodentia; family Cuniculidae; genus Cuniculus; species Cuniculus paca. The sequence goes on from RJWT010002217.1 coordinate 4,518, forward strand.
ATACAAGTAAAACTACATTCATTGCCAATATGTTGGGCCGAAATAAATATAAGTTCATCCATATGTAGGCTTTATGAAAATTTAAATCAAGAGCTAACTGATTTCACTTCTTAGAATGAGAAAGATCTCATGCTTTCATTTGCAATAAATCTTCAACAGTATTTTTCAATTGGTTCATTTCTCTTGGTTTGAGAATCAAGCTGCCCCAGTGGGGTAGTGACTTACAATGAATGCAAGGTGAAGGTGATTTCATCAGCCTGTCTTGCATCCAGCTTAACCTGCCCAGGCTGAAGAAGGGCCACAGACCTACAGAAGCCTTAGACTCCCCCAGAGACCTGGCTCACAGGCCATCCATAAAGCTCTCCTTGAAATGTACCTACCAACTCCTTATACTATAAAAGTCGACACAGGCATAAAAAAGTACACTTTCATACTTTCAAAAGTACACTTCAACCTCATGGTGATGAAGTTTGGCAAACATTATATTTAATGCAAAGTACTCTTAAGATGCAAATGTGGCAGCCATCTTCCTGAAAACTTTTCTTTGCAGCTATGCAAGAAATTACTTTGAAATCCCATACTACGTAATTATATGCTTTTTTGAACTATAAATAGTAGTTTAATGAAATAAACCCATCAGTTGAATAGTTACCACTGAAATTAAGTAGTCTGCTAGTTCATGGTGATCAAATAGTGAGGCCCTGCAAAAAACAGAATTAAGGTAATATTAGTATAAATATATAAAATATATCTGTTGTATTTAGAAAGTTAATTCAGTTAGATATTGAATCACATAATACAATGGTGAAGAATTGGTAATCTTTGAAATTTATAATTGATTCTGCTAGTGTATTTTCAAAGTAATAGTAGTAAGGAAAAATCAAAGATAGCTCAAAATTTTCTTCTTCATCTTTTAATGAACTTATTTTACTTGTGAAATTATCATGAAGATGTTCTGAAGTGAGTTCTAACTGTCTCAAGGGATAAAAGACAAAGGACCTAGCTGGTATCACGAGGATCATGGGAACTGAAAACAGCTACTTATAAAGTGTGCCTCAAATTACTTGCAGCATTCACAATGGTCTTCTTTGGCAAAAGGTAACAAGGAAACATTAGCTTTCTTGAGTTATTATGAAGCCAAAACTAACTATGGAGAGAACTGAAATTATTTTGGTGTCATCTCATAGCTAGCCATAACAATCATGTCAGTTAAAAAGCAAATACAGGTTTTTAACCTACATTAAAGTATCAGTGTGACAAACATTAATACTAGTATTTTAAAATCTTTTTCCTATTGTAAATTTATTTTTTATTACTATTCCTGATCATTTCAGCTGTTTTTAGCCCTTCGTATATGCATTTCAAATCAGTTTGCTAATTTTCATTAAAAATTCCTAAGAAGTTAATGACATTTAATAACTTTAGAAAATTAAATCTAATTTTAAATCATAGCTTCTTAAAATAATTCCTTCTTCACCATATTTTTACATTAAGATTGTGTCTTAAAGGTACATTTCAACTACACTTAAGTCAATTTGGCTTTTCAAATTGACTTAATATTGGAACCAAAGAGTCCTTTTAAAAAGTCCTGAGACACCTATCAAAGATTCTAAAAGAGCTGGGGATCTAGCTCAGTGGCCTAAGCACCTGCCTGGCAAGTGCAAGGTCATGAGTTCAATCCCCAGTGCTGCAAAAAAAGATTCTAAAAGAATCTTGAGTATTAAATGGCATTGGGACTTTGTAAGTTCCTTTCATGACTGTAATGTGTAGCAGTTAGAGTCTAGTATAAAAATTAATCTATCTTTTGCTTTATTTCAATGACTTTTTAAAGAATTGCTAACTAGATCTTTCTATGCCACCACCCCTAAATTTATGTATCACAATTGTTTATAGTCTTTTATCATAATATATTTATAGTATTTTTATATAACTGATAATTCCTTGCTTTAAATTTTTGAATGTCTTAAATACCATTATATTTCAGATTGCTCCATTCTATTTCCTTGGAATTCAGTACATAGGTCTTTTGTTGACTTGGTGGTTTTCATTTTTTTCTCTTTATGCTATGATTATTCAGTTTGCAAACTCACTTTAAATGTGAGTTCCTTTCTATTCTTAGTGTGGCTGGTGGTTTTGCTAATATGTATATTTATTCCCTACTTCCACAGCTTAAAAACATGTCTTATATTAGTAGAGAGTATCTTTTTCCCTGAGAGATATTATAGATTACCTGGCCCAGTAATATATTGAAATAGTTCAGCTGTTTTCTGCCATTTCAGGCCAGTCTGATTACAGGTATCAGTGTGTGTGTGTGTGTGTGTGTGTGTGTGTGTGACACAGACAGAGACAAAGAGACAGAGAGAGACAGAGACAGACAGAGACAGAGACAGAAGAACAAGAATTTATCTCAGCCAACCTCTTTCATTCAAATGGTCCTTGTCTACACTGCCTGTCCCAAATCTAGTAAGTCTGTAGTTTCAGACACTTCCAATACAAGTTTCTGCATGAATTGATCTTTTTTGGAGAACTGCTTATGATACCTAAAAGTTGTATGTTTTGAGCACATTTATCTATAATTTTGGCGATAGGCAGAAGAAATTAGAGGGAAAACAATGGCATATTCCTTGAAATATCCATTATCTTCACTAAACATGGGAGTAAGATACACATGAAGAATTAGAACACATTATAAGTGACTTGGAAAGCCTTGTGTGTTGACTTCCTTATCATGTAGGAAGCCGATTTTGAGTAGATGAAGAACTAATCCAGAATATGTCACTAGAGATTTTCTGTAAAGATATACTTAACATTCTACTCAGATTCCCAAAGAACAGAAAGATTCCAGTTGCACTATGGGTCTTTATTTTCTGTTCTTCTTTTTCCAACTATAGAATCTTTGCTAATATACTCACATTTTTTTTTTGCAACTTATGACTTAACACATATAGACTAAAATTTGTAGGAAACTTGCCTGTGAAGCAGGGTCTCATGATTTCCATCAATTGCATTAACAATATCGCTGCTACCAGAATAGGACGATATCATCAATTTAACAATCTCAGTGGCTCCCTGGGTTGCGGCAAAATGCAGAGCCATGCACTTCCCATTCTATAAAGAATTTTAATTCCAGAATCAGAGTTTAAATTTTAATTTAAGATTATAACTTATATTTAGCCATGAGTTTCTTTTTCCCACAATCAAGAAATGTCAGGTTTAAGATGATGAATAGTGCTCGGTTTCATCTACTGAAAAGCAGCAGTACAAAATTCATGGCTAGCGGTTGTGCTTCCTTATAATCTGACAGCTCTTATTTTCATTATCTGGCTGCCGCTATTTTCTTCCAAGAGTATGAAGACCAAGACACTAATGGGAAAAGGCCATGAAGTCTACATGCTTAGTCCGATATGCTTGGCAGAAGATCAGTCATTCCATAAGCACTTTCACATACATAACCTTAAAAATTAGTTAAAAGATACAACTCTTTAGAATACAAATAGAATAAAAGTCACTCATGACTGGGCTTCCATACTCCTCGCAGACAAAATTAGTATGTTGCTTGGAGGATAGGCATTAACATATTTAATAGCAGTTAAACCAAATATAGTCTTTATAGTATTTGTGCTCGCAATTGTTATTGGTGTGCTGAAATTTGTCAATATAAAACTTGGAATATTCTCTTCTGCATGAACAAAAAGAAATAACATTTATTTTCTACTATATATATTTTCTATCTAATTTGACCCTAAAAGAGCTATATGGCATTTTAGAAGAGAATTTATTACAATTCTAAAATAAAAATGCTATGTAGAACATGAAAAATTACCTCTATCTTCTCTATGTGAGCACCATTGTCGAGACACATTTTAATCATTTCCAGATTGCCGCTTTGCACTGCCAGGTGGAGTGGGCTGGCTTGCTTGTTATTCACAAAGTTGATATGAGACTGTCGACTGTACCCATCTTCTTCACCTTTAGAAGACAATATCAATTGGGGGAGTGTTCACACGAAGTAGCAGAGTTTCAAAGGAAAGGACATTTAGATTTACACAAAAGCCTATGTATAAGTTCTATTCAATACTTTACAAATTAATAGCACCTATGAGAAAAGGATTCCTTATCAGATAGGATGTGAGAAATGCTCCACTCACCAAACTTTAATATTAATTCCATGCATTTTTTGGCACCGGAAAATGCAGCCTGGTGAACAGGAAAGTCTCCCCATTTATTTGATTTACACAACTTAGCTCCCTTTTTTAACTGGAGGAAAAAAATAAAGAAAATGGAAGATGTACTTCATAAAAGCATATTGTCAAGGAATATATTATTTCTTACAAGCCTTTTTGAATAATATAATCACACAGTAAGCACAAAAATACTACATTTATGAAGAAAGAAGGTATACATTATTTTCTAAGACACTTTCAACTTTATCCATTATTACAATTTTGTTTTGATTTATGTAAAGTTATTTTTCTAGATTCTTGATTTCAGTGTTGTATTTGTTTTATTATTTATTCTTGCTATTCTTGTCCAGTTATGTCAGCCTATAGACTATGCGTTTGTCTCTAAATATAGCCAGTAAATATATTAACACATAATTGTATATCTAAATACTAGGAAAGTATTTTTTTATTTTTATTTCACTTTCCTACTCTCTAGGATGATGACGAGGTAAAATCAAGTGATGAAAATACAGAACTTGGTCTAGATGGCATGCAAATAATTATGGATGATTTGAGAGAAAACTATTTGTTGGAATTCTAGTAATGTAGCAGGAGTACTGCTGGGAGGGAGAGAAGGAAGTCACTGACACAGGAGTCTCCAGCCACTCCAGAAAAATCTTTCCAGAGATGAGGCTGGCTGTTTGTTCAGGGTGTGACTAATTCTTTTTAGCAATCAAATCACACAAGGCTTCACTTTTCAAAATCCATGACGATAATTTCTTCTAGTCTTGGGAGTGGGAACAACTGCCTTTCTTTTAGCTTTTATGCTAGGGGCCAAGTAAGTCTGCTGTTGACTGCAAGGGCTGTTCAAAAATCTGGCGAATGTTTAAAGTTTTAAAAGCACACTACAGTAAAAATCACATTGCTATTAATCTCCCTCGTAATACTCGCCAGTGTTTTGAACACATTTATTCTCTTGTTCTTGACACTTTCTGAAGCAGTTCTGGACGGCTTCTTTTGTGAGAGTTTTCAGGAGGTATGATTAAAAATATAGCAAATGTTGCTGCCCAGTACTGTCCAAAAGAGAGGCAGGCTCGCATAAAGATTACAATGCGTCTTCATTTACTTTACTTTCCAGTCGGGCGCCATAGCACTTCTGGCTCTTCTACAAAGTCAAAATGACCATGATTTGTAAATGTTTTGATTCTGAGGCAGCCACACCAAATAACTACAGACACTCAAGAAAGAGGACTTCTAGAAATACCTCAGAAAATGGGAAGAATGATGGGATAAGTGTTCAAAGTGAAGGAAAGTATTTTGAGGGGTATTAAAGGCGATGTGTATTTTAGTGTAATAATTTTTTAATTTAAATATACCTTTCACCATACCTCTTGCTCCTTTGGCCATTTGGAAGTTAAGAGTCAAATGTACGTTTTAATCTTTAATAATATACAGCCTGTTATACTTTGTATTTTGTATTGTAGCCTGCCATCGGTGTGATCTTAATTTTTCCTGCCTGTATTTTCTTTTCGCTTTGATTTTTTTCTCACATTTTCTTTCATGCTTTATTGTTAGTCTTCCATCAGCAATGTCAGGTCCATTTAGGAGCCAAGAAATGTAAAGATATACAAAAACATATAGAACCAAAGTTTTTCAAACCTATCTTCTGTATTGTATTTCTTGTTAGAGAGAGAAAATAAAATGCTAATATAAATAAGAACAGTTCATACTATGTTTAGGAAAAGATGAAGAAAGAAGCAAAATAAGATTAATATACAAACCAAACTTTCCAGGGCTTCACTGTTATCTTTGGTGCATGTGATCATCACAGCTGTGTTTCCATTTTCTCCTTCCAAATTAATATTAGTACTGCTGTGCTCAATCAAGACCTACACAAAAGGGTAAAACAAATGCCAAAAAGCTAAATTGGATATTTTAAAATAAGGATTTATCTTCTAGCAGACTATAAGCTTTCAAAGGCCATGGACCATGATTCATTCACCTTTTTTCATCCCTCTCCCACAGAATCTGGCACAAAATCTTTCTCATAGTGGGTACCAACTGAATTCATCAAATGTACAAAAAATAACTTTAATAGCACATCAGTTAGGAAATATTGAGATGTGGATTGGAAATAGAATAACAACTATAAATACTTAACACAGCTTCACTTAATATTTGTCACTTGTGTTAAGTGAGGTACATTAACTAATATCCTCAGCAAATATGTATGGAGCCTTTCGGAATATGTACATAGGGCAGGAGGAAGGGAAGGAAGGAGAAAGGGAAAGAAAAAAAAAGGGAGGGAGTGATAAATGGAGGAAAGGAAGAAGGGAGAGAATAGCTTCTGTCTCCCCCAAAACTATTTTTTTTTCAAGCATTCGAGGTAACATCAATAAAAATTCAATTCTCTTCAGCAGAGGAAATAAAGGACCATGTAACAGTTTGGAATAATTTAATTAATTAACACTTGTTCTGTAAAGAAAACTTTTTATGATGATAGAAATTAGTATTCCAATTTAAATGTCGAAGTAATTTTTCTGATGGAATTTAACTGAAGATGTGCTGCCCGCTCACCTGGTGACTGATTATTGGGCGAATCTATACATCTATAACCAATCTTTATTTCATATTAAATCTAATAAAATTATATGTCTTTCTCAATACAAAAATCTTTGATTTTATCTACTAGAGACCTTTCCTTTTACAGTAACATTATGACAAAACTACAAAATAAGCTCATATTAAATTCTTTTGAGAAGTTTATTCAACAAACTGTTTCTTTAAATTCTTAACTCTTTAAAATCAAATCAAACCTCCTACAAGAGTTCATTCTCAATAAACATGCCCAATATGAGTGTCAGCAGATGAATTACATTTACTAATGAGCTCTTCTCAAAAGAGAAAATTAAACTGAGATTTTACTGCATAAAAACACATAGGGAAATTATTATTGGATGAAGGAAAATTAGAATAAAAGTTTCACTTTAAAGACAATAGACAATTTTGCATCTATTTTTAAGAACCTCTAGGTCCACATATGAAAAATCTGCCAGTCTAAAAGGAGGTATTTTTTCCTGTTTTTTTTTCTTTTAGACTCATAGATCTGAAGCATTTAGTAAGGTGCTGTTATTTTTCTGTCATAAGCATAATTTTTCAAAATGCTGTAGTAAACTATATGTGGCAATGGTCCAAAGAGAGCAGCTAAACTGTGCATCTACTTAAAATTCAGTCATGACCAGGCAGTTCTGGAGGGCTGCAGATGATTTCTCCAGAGGTCTCTTTGATAAGAAACCAGGAAGTTAAGTTGGAAAGTCAAACAATTGGCTACTTTGAGTGGGAGCTCCACAGACTAAGGTCTCTGAGAAATAAGGTCGCCCTTAGTCCCCAAGCCAGAGGGCTCCAGAGAATACTATAACTTGAGGTGATGTATGGATGACAAGTTTTCACTTTACAACCATACAGGAAATGGTGGAAAGTTAAGGAGAAGGCTGGAGGAGAGGATGATGAAGAAGCCTTCCTAACTAGCAAGGGCTGATGAGTATAGACCAGGACCCCTGGCATAACTGGGACAGGCACACAGGCAGACACTCCAAAACTCTTCTTTCTCCTGCTTCTCCTTCTTTCATCCTCTGCTGAGCAAGAAGAATTTGAAAATATTGTAGATGTAGTTATGGCTAGGAAGACCAAGTAAAGAAGAGACAATTTAAACTCTCTTATGACTCTATTTTCCTACTGTTGTGGTGTCATCCGGGAAAAGTTCTTTTGTGTCTAACATCCAGTTTATACATCAGATATGGGCTTATTTCTAAACTGTCTTTTCTACTTCTATATAATATTCCCCTTCTGTATTTGTTGATCTGAAGATTTCTTTTTCTAATTACCAATAGCTTTTCAACTGTTAACTCCCTTTGAATTCTCAAATCATACTTTTAGATCCAAGATTAATTAAGTTAATGGGCATTTGTTTCTGAAAAGAGCCTACTGAGAAAGCACAAGAATTCCATGAAGAAATATGTGACATCCCTGGGGGTGGGTGTCCCTGCAGTCATTAGTGACTCAACCTGTGTGCTGGGGAAGAGCCATCTGGCTCACAAATATTGTAGCAATTTTTAAAAAGAAAATAAACTGCCTATTATCAGAGGCCTTTTTCTAATAAACTCCTTAGAGGGCTGTTCTGACCCATCGTATAGGTGCCAACACCTCTGCTCTCTCCTTTACTCATTCATTTACTAATTCAACAGCCTTCACTCACTAGTATGGGGCTAAGGACTGGAAATAATTAGATTAGTAAGCCACGATCCCTTCGTCTAGAATGAACGGTATGGAAGAAAAGCACATGAACAATGAGTGACAATCTCATGAGCTAAGAATTACGATAGAACTCCCAACCAGGCACAGGGCGTGAGTATGAATGAGGCTCCACTTATTCCTTGTAGGCCAGACCTAAAGGAGGCCAGGTCTCAGAAGGCTGAGAGAAAATTGATTTCTTTGGTAGTTTATAAACAATGAGATTTGGGTGTGCCTTAGCATCAGAGCCAAATGATCATTCCCAATATTGTTTCCATAGGGAAACTTAATGTGAGTTCCAAATAGCTTACCTTAGAAACAAGCCCCTAGAAACACCATCCATTGGTGAATAGCATTCCTTTTTAAGGAACCATCTGTGCTTTCTAGTGTGTCTGTCTGTCAGACATGTAGTCTAAAAGGCATGGCCTGAATGTCAACATGAAGCATTTACCAAGACTGCCTCTATTTGAGTAAACTCAAAAGCCTTGAAAAATAAGAAATGCCTCAAAAGTTTCTCCTTAATATGTCTTCTGCTAACTAATCCTGTGACAGGTGAACCACTCTAACAAAACCACTCTGACAAAGGCTTCTGTTTTCAGGGCTGCAATCATCCCCTCCATCCCTTTCCTTGTTCAGTGATGCACCAGTGAGGCCTGAGTTTGAGAACTTAAAGGTGACAGCCGAATTCCTCCTGCATGCTCTGATCAATTATGTGACATTAGGCAAGTTATTCTCTTCTCTTTGTGCCTTATCTTACTCAACTGTAAAATGGAGATGCTAACAGTCTTAATTTGTAGTTATTTTTAAAAATGAAGATTTAATAAGTTAACCATTCACCACTTAAAAGCGCTTCATAAATTAAAACTATTTGAGAAAGACAATACCATCATCGCCATCACCACCATCATCAGCAACACCAGGTGGTGCACGAAGTAAAGTGAACATTGAATCATTACATACATAGCCTTTGCCCTTACAGCGGAGGTCAGCCTCCGGCCTGGCAGAGATCCTGCTGCGAGTGCCAGCCCCTGTTGGACTGGCAGCTCCTGCTCCAGGCAGCAGCCTCACCTGTGTCATCTCATTGTGCATGCCCTGCACTGCTATGTGAAGGGGCGCCATCATGCTGCTGTTTCGAAGATTTGGGTTGGCTCCATGGCTGAGAAGAAACTTAATGCTTTCAACTTGGTTGTTTTCTGCAGCCCAGTGCATAGGAGTATTTCCATAATTGTCCATTACATTCAGCACTAGAAAAAACAAATCCAAAAATAGGACTAAATTTTGTTCAGACTGTGTTCACTACTTCCTGAGTGCCTCCCCTCTTCAAGCACAGAACCAAGTGTTAGGATAATCAACTGCATGCTCTTTAGAAGAAACAAAAATACAGCTTCAGTTTTCAAGAAGCATCTAGCGGACACTTTGGGGAATAGGAAAATATGGCACTGATCTTGTCAATTGAGTTAAATTTCTAACCATAGCACGTGTAAGAAATAGGTCTTCCTACTGTCACGTATCTTTATATATGAATTTGGGGATTTTGAGAAAATATAAAGGTTATATAAGATCAGGAATCACAAGTCAGGCCATCTATGTGGCTTCATACGACTGTGATTCCAGCCAAGCCTCCATTAGCCTGCAAGGTGCTACTACCATGACCACTTTCCAGGAAGAAGGTGCTGAGGTCTAGAGAGATTGAAAGCATTTCACATCACACAACTTGTAAGGAGTTGTGTAAATAATACAATCTCTTTAAACCTCAGCTTTTCACAATCAAACTTGGTACAAAATAATACACACAGGCACACATGCACCACACACACACACACACACACATAGACTTTGCAATGCTTTGGGAAGAATAATGTTAATTCAGATCTTTAAAGATCTTAGCAGAATGCCTGAACTATAATGAAGGTTCCAAAAAATGTTAATGAGGAAAAGATACGCCACCAATAAACCACAAGACTAGAATTAGAGTTGGAGCCTTGATGCTCTACAGAGTTCCCACATGTTTCTACAATACAACAAATCATACTACTTACCACAGGGGCTTGGAGTGAGAATTATATGCCCTTTCATCCTGAAGTACCCTATATCTACTCTAAGGTAGACAGAGCCATCTGCTTTATAAATCATTTCAATCACTGTCCATATATCTTTATGTCTGAGGAGGGAGAAAACTAATCACTCATAAACGGGGACCATCTATGGATCCATCTATACCTGGATCCATGATATGGTCAAGTTTCCTGCTTTCCTCTTTTTAAAAGTTTCTCTCTCCAATCCTTTCATTCACCTCATTCTCAACAACAACAACAACAAAAACACGCATGTGTGTGCACACACCACCATATGCACTAAGAATTAGACACATCCTCACACACAATTCTTAACCTTCCTGCCTGAATAAGATGGAGCACTCTATTCAGTACCAAACTTACACAGGTTCTATGCTTACACCCACTTAATAGCTAAATAACCTGAATTTGGCTTTTTTGCTCACCACTTTTCAGAACTCATTTTTACAAAGGTCACTGGGGACTCAATATAAAGGCTTTCTTGTGTTTTTCCTACATGATCTCTTTAGAGCAACTGATCCTTGTGACAACTATCCCAAAAAATTTCTCTCTTCGTTTATGTATCATCGGTCTCTTATCCATAACCTTCTTTATATTTTTGTGGTTATTTTACTGCTATCTATCTTTTCTTGTTGGTAATCAACTCTTAGGTACTTTTGTTAGGAATCAATGGTTTCCTAAAAGATGTTCATTCATTCCCACAGTCTCGTTTACGTCTATGAAATAAAGGCTCTATAAGGGCAGCTCCTTTTCTTCTACTTTTCTGGTTGTCTACTGGATTCCCAAGGTTCATATCCCCTGCGGTATTCAAACTCAGTATGACACAATCTCCCCAAACCCTTGCACTTCCTTTTCTTCTTTACTTCATATGCCTCCTTTTGGGGAGGGTTACACTATCAGCCTAATCTCTTATAGCAGGAATCTCAAAGTTAGTTCCAACTCCCTGTCACTTTTTCTCCATGTTCAACCTACTGTCAAGCACAGTTGAACCTACTTGCCAATGTCTCCAAATCTCTGCACTATCCTTCAGGGTAGTTTAGTGGTAACATTCAAAAAGTGTAAATCTGTAGGGAAACTCCCTCTTATGGTTAATACATTGTGTCAACTTGAGAAGTTTAGAAGTTTAACCAAGAGACTCAGCAGGGAGCCAGGGTTCTTACTTTGTAAATATCCTCATCCTGTGCAAAGGAAGGCAAGGATATTTTGTGAGAGTTACACCCACCCTAAGGGTGGGGTGGCCTGCGTATAATATAAGGGTAGAGAAGAGGCTTGCATTTTTGCTCTTTTGCTCTGGCTGCTGCCTTGAAGTGCTGTCCCTGTGCCATGCCACCCTGCCTTGGACCCAGCTGATTATGGACTGAAATCCCCAGAAACTGTAAGCTAAATAAACCTTTTCTTCCCTAATTTTGGGTGTCAGGTGTTTGTCTCAGCAACGAAGAAAAGTAACCAAAACACTCACATTCTGGGTAATTATATTCAGACCCTTTGTAATCTGATGCTAATCTACCTTTCAGAATCATTTCATACCACTCTTCCCTGTGACTTTAAAATGATGATGAAATTATGAAACGTGTAACATTTTTTTTTACCTTCACAAGAAGAACCACTGATAATCATCTTCATCAGCTCTAGTTGACCCTCTCCTGCAGCATGATGTAAAGGAGACACATTTGCCTCTTGATATTTGTTTAATTTCCATCGGTTCTTGATAATGTGTTGTAATCTGCATTCATTTCCTTCAAAAACCACCTAGAGATGTACATACATAAAACTGTTACCTTAAACAAGAATATGCAAAGCTTACAATGTTAATCATTTTACATTTTTTAAAAGTTTACTATTCCCCGAAACTCTTATGCTTATATAAAGGTAAATATTTTTTTAAATTTATTACTACATATTTGTCATACATAATGATCATATTCATCATAGGGAATTTATAATGTCTTAAGTCTTTTTTCCCATGTTCCTCCCCTTCCTTCAACCCTTCTTTTCTTACCCCTTTATGAAAGCTTTGTTTCACTTTTTCCTTTTCTTGAAGAACATGAAATGGTTACAGACATAAAGTAAAAGCAAATGCCTAAGAACTGGTATGTACATTAAGTAAATGCTTTGGATTTCTGATCATAACTGCAAATGCTGTAGAAATAAACGTCTTGATGAAAGTTTTGAAGTAAACTTAAGAAATGTGCTCTAAGAACTAATTAATATAATGAAATACAGAAGAATTCACTTTTTCTGATGAAAACGAATTCAAACTACAACATGAGAAATTTTGATTAGAAAAAGTGTTTCCAGGAATGCAAGGATTACTAAGTCCAGGAATCCAAATTTATTTTCTTCCTTTAGTTTCTCTACCTACAGTCAACCTCCATCTAATCTTTCCCTTTATACCAGAGTTAGAGTCGTCTTGAATCTTGTCTTGTAATTTACTTGGCTACCCACTCTTCTAGGAATCAGTATTCTTTTTCTTTTGGGCACTGGTGCCTGCCCAGGCCAAGTGGAGCAGGTTGAGCTCTTCTTTGTTCTTTGCAGGCAGGAAAAGCTAACACTCATGCACGCTTACCTGGGCCAGCGGCCAGGACACTGGCAGGTTACTTGATTCACTGCCCAAAGGCATACCATTAAGTGGCCAAGTCAAAATCTGAATGAGAGGTGCATGCAATATATATTTTGGCTGCATGATGAGTACTAAAAGCAATATGCAATAGAAATTGAGGCTGATGTCAAAATCCACCAACAATTAACAATTTGAAAGAATTAGACATCATAAAGCACAACAACGGGCATGAGAGGGCAGGCTCAATAGGTTTTTAGCCCCGTCAGCTGCTGTCACTGGCCTATAAATGTGCAGTTCTTAAGAGATGCTTACTTACACTCATGGTAGCAAAGAGTAAGAGCTGTTTTGCGTATCTCATTTTCTCTTAACACTTTGCTTTTTTATGCTCATCATATTCTTCATCATGTGTGGACAGAGGTGATGCATCATGAATCACAGAATTCTATTTTCTCCTTGTAAAAATTTGACATGATAATCTTTGTACTCGTCTTACGAGATGTGAAAAAAAATCCCTAGTAGGATTTTTTTTTAAACTCATGAGAATTAAACGACTAAAAATTAGGTGCTTGAGATGTAGCTTAATGAGAGAGTGTTTGCCTAGCATTTCAAGGCCATGGGTTTGATCTCCATCATCTAAATTACTAAAATTTAAATAAAAGATCATTTTCTTTAATATTCTTAATGTTAATATTGCAAAAACTTTTTTACAAAATCCTTAATGTTATAACCTGTCTCTATTAGTCTTGCATTATTATTTAAATTTAAATGTATTGAATAAAAATTATACTGTATCCATCCTACAATTTACTGATAATACTCTCATGACATTCATATTAACTATTTCCTGATTCAACTATTAGAAACTTCTTAGAATCTATCTTATGCAGAAAATTAAGAACTTTCAAAATCGTTAGTTTAGGAAGTATTTAATTATACTTCAATTGACTAATAAGATTTTTATTCAAAGTTGCTTCCAGAATTCTTGCCCATATTTGAAAGTGAATAGTAAGGTGTCATTTATCAATTTAAAAGCCAAACCTTAGTGTATTGTCGACATCTTTACATTGTTTAGTTATGATGGTATCATTGATTACACACCACGTTAGAGATGCCAGAAATGCCACTGAACTCTGATATTTGGCTGCCAAAGGCATGATTAAATCTACAGTTGAACTGCAGATTTTGGTTCAAAACTAAGGTGGAAGGCAAATACTGACATGGCCCACCGCGAGCTTCTTGGGAGCTCAGCATTTACGGTTCCATGTGCTTCTGTGCCTGTGCTCTGCTTGAGCTCTGCAAGGTTTGTTACCTGAATGTGGGGGTCCTTCTCCCTCTCTTTGTTCTCAGTCCACCTGGCTTCCAGCAGCCCTCAACTCTCTGTCTCCTGGGAGGCCTTTCTGATAGTGTCAGCATCTCATCCTCCCACCCAGTCTCTCTTACTCTCTCTGGAATCCAGAGCAGTATCTTCCAGATGCCGCAAGATGTTGGTCACGCAATACTTAGTAGGATATGCACTGTGCCTTTTCAGGTTTTCAGAGTCTTCTCCTCTTTCATTTCTACTATAATAAGTATTGGTAGCTATAACTCACACAAACAAGCCTTTTTCAAGATATTCCACGTTGTTTATGCTTAAAGGGGTTCTTAAGACAACAAAAAAGTTTGAGAAACACTAGTTGTTCCTTAATCCCTCATGCATTGTCTAAGCTAAAAGTATTCTCTATATTTGTACACTTACTTGCTCATGATACTTTTATGTGTAAAAATGTTTTTATATAGGGAGGGAAGGAAAGAAGAAATTGCTAAGAAATCACTCTTCTATCCAGCAGACTTTAAAGATGTATCACTTTTAAATTGAAAAACTGAATTTCATATAAGTTACATACACCTTTAGTGACTGCAGGATGTGACAATGAGCTTTGAGCCACTTCTAAATTTCCTCACTTGCAGTAGTAGATTTTAAATGAGCTTCCTGCAGAAATAGGTTCAAGCTTAAAAAAGTGTTTACCTTAATCCAATTGGGAGTATTTTAGCATTTAAATTTAATATGATCTTTGGATGCTAAAGAAGGACTCTGCTGCTTACCTCCATAACTGAAAGAGCAATTTACAGGTCTGTTTACTGGTGTGCTGTCAATACACACACAACTCAACACTCTTTAGAGGAAGTGTTAGATTCATATGCTCACCAGGTACTATTGAACTCAAAACGACAAAACAATAACTGAATAATTTACAAGAGCACGAGATAAGCTAGATAGTCTCAACTGAGAGAAAGACTTGGCATTGGGCTTTGAAAAGCACTTCTTAAGTTCTGAAAGCAAAACTGGGATATCATTTAGACACATTATACCAATGTGGCTTCCAACTGTCACATGGTCATTTCAAGCTTTTTTGGATTCTGAAACATTCCTAGATTCAGTTCATAATAAAGTGTCTACATTACTTTTAGAGAAGCTAATTCTAACTAAGCCCTTTAAATCAGATATTAAAATCCGTCCATTAGTTGGCTTTAACGAAATACACGTAAGTAGTAACAGGGGCCAATAAAAGGCAAGAAAACCAAAGTGAAAGATTGAAACAATTGAAAGGTTAAATGCTAAGTACTAACTTTCTTGAAGGAAAATCATTGAAAAATGCAAAAGGCATCTGATAGTTCTTTTTCCACATTTTTATAAGTTTTCTGTGATCCTTTGATTTTTGTTAGCATTCCTGAGACTGTGTGTGTGTGTGTGTGTGTGTGTGTGTGTGTGTGTGTAAAATGTGTTTTTATCATATCTTTCCTATCAGGAATCCCCAAAGAAAGTTCTTTAGTTCTAATTTTTCCCTAGCAGTATATTTGTTGCTTTCAAATGTGTCCAAAAAATGGCGATTTTATGGAATGATCTGAAACTACTGCAGTTAATAAAATGAAACATCTAAATCTCTCAGTCTAAAAGCCCTAATATAGCCTTAAATAACACAAATGGTTCTACTTGATTTAGTTAATAAGACTAAGACAATTAAACAAAAACATCAAGAAAAACTTGAAGTCTGGAGTGGTGGCACACGCCTGTAATCTCAGCAATCCGAGAGCCTGGGGCAGGAAAATCATAAGTTCAAGCCTAGCCTGGGCAATTTAGGGAGGCCCTGTCTCAGAATAAAGAATAAAAAAAAAATGGCTAAGCATGTAGCTTCTCAACCCCAATGCAACTATTGTGTGGCCACCAGCCAGAATACTGCTCTTCAGCTGTTGGATTCTAAATGAAAACCTACAAAAGTTCCAAGGGAAATGGCACACCCTATACAACTGTCCTGATTTTAGGCAGTTGCTTTATTCTGTTAAATGCCAAAGGAGGTACTTTTGGGTAGATCTCTGGAAAACGCAGATGCCCACTCCTCACCAAGAACAAACTGAACAAGCAATGTGCAGACAGAAAGGACAAAGCAGTCACCGCGCAGACGCGTTCTGAGCGCGGTGCAACAGGCTCGCCGGCCGTGAGGAGCACGATCCTGGTGCAGTGCACACCTCCCAAAGCGAGCATCTTCTCGCCTCGTCCTGCTGCAACCGGTCCGGGAATCCAAATGTTATGCATGAGGAAACCACCAGCCCTTCCCACCCAGACTTTGGAGCCCGTCCGGATGGCCCAGGGTACCTTAAAGTCCTTGGAGTCAGGCATGCTGTCCTCCACGCCCTGGTAGACTACGCCCTGGGCCTCCCTCTCCGCAGAGTGCAGCAGCTTCCGCAGGCTGCGCTTCATCGTGTCCACCTGGGCGCCACCTAGCGCAGCGGCTCCCCAGGCGCAGTCACCTGCGGCGAGAGAGCGCGGTCAGCGGCGCGGTCGGCCGGGTCTGCACCGCCGGCTGGGCTCGGATTGCGAGCTCCCCGCCAGCCGGATCCGAGATCAGCGGGTCGGAAAACTCTCCGTGGTGTTTGGCGGAGAACCTGGGGACGTCCGGTGGCCTGGGCTACTTGTAGCGCGGAGAGCAGGCGGGGCGGAGGGAGGAGGCAGAAACGCAGACCTGGAGACTGGCTGCCCGGACGCCCCGCGTGCAGGACAACGTGACTGTCCCTGTCCGGCAGGGCGGATGGGCGAATCTGTCTTGGGGGCGGGAGGAGCGGATGGTGGGGTAGGGGAGTGGGGAGAGGGAGAGAGCACAACTGAGTACACTGGGAAAACAATGTTCGGTGCCCCCCCTCAAAAACCAAAATACCCTCCTGGATTTGTCTTGCCCTTGTTGGCCTCCTTTTGGGAACCTGTTGGACTTGGAAATAAGGTGGAGACTTTGGTGTTTGTTTAATTTTAATCAAAACTTCTCTTTCCAGACGCTTGGAAGAATTGTTACATCCTAGCACTGGGTTGAGGGACTGGATGATGTCCTTTTGAAGCTCAGGTTCCATTTCTTGTGGGCAACAAAATTAACCCCCCTCATACGTTGGTGTTTAAGAATGGTTAATAAAAAAATGACAGGTTAAACATAAGCCACTATTGACTGCTGTAAGCTTGTTTGCCCTCGGCTTTGTTCAAAAGGCTTACTTTCATGAGCCTGCACTGTATTTATTATTCGGCAGCACAGATGTAAATTGTGCGCAGTAGATGTCGCGTGTGACGAAGAAGAGCTGGTTCCACACCTAAATATAGAAAACGCAGCCTCTTACATCGCTGTTATGCTTAGGCCACAAGGATACAAAGCAAGAAAACTTCTGTCCCACACCGATAGCACTTTTCCCGAAACAGAACTTAGCTTTGACTGTCTTGCCTTGACATACTCTGCTCTTTTAAGATTAACATCAGTATTTCCTGGCCTAACTCAACACCCACATGAAACCAGAAGCTGGCATAGAGCCAGCACTCAAGATGGTTCTGTCGATTGCCTGACATAGGGGCTGCATCGGGCTAAAGTTAGGGGCAGCAGAATGGTCACGATGTCATTAAGAAACCATGGGAAGGGCTCCAAAACTATTTCAATTCCTATGGCAGCTTGCCATCAACTCCACCTTGAAGTGGAATTCCTGGGAAGAATGACGGTGCACATATGATCATCAGTCACTAAGTGCGGCTTGCTGAAAGTGTGGCAAGGGACAGACATGTCCCACCTGTACAGCTTTTCCACCAGCATCTACGTTCAGGGAGTGCAGAGCAGGGATCAGCTGCACACCTCACTGTGATTTAGTTGGAGTAAGTAACGCACCTGGAAAACCCTATGATGGAAAGAATCAGAGATGGGTAAAGAGCATAGCCTTTATTAAACTTTTGTTTCTGTCTAGCATTTACATACATCAGCTCTACCTTGTTTAAAAATAGAAATGTCTCATAAGAATAATAAGACTTATTTGTTATTATGAATTACCGTGATCTTTTTTTATTTTTTTCTCCCAACATACAGCTAAATAGGACACCTAAACCCAAAGAGAATAAAAAAGTTTCATAAGTGGTCATATTACAGGACATGTCATGGTAGCAAGCATCAAGTGGCTATGTTGGTCCTGAGAGAAGGATGTGGGGACCAGAGATCTCCAGTGGTAGAGAGGGGGCTGAGGGAAGGGTCACTTTTTAGGTCAGCATCCTTTCTCTGTATTATCCCTTGGTGTTGCTGCCAGCACGACTTCTCCACAGAATGATGATGTCTGTGTTCTTGCTTGCGCACACCATTTACATATACAAATCCCAAATATGTTATGTACAAACATGTCCCAAAGCATGTATCTTTCTTACTTTTATCATTTTCTGCTTCGATGCTGAAAAACATAGATGGTTAGTATTAGACTGAAATTTGTCCTGCTTTCTGCTTAAGATTGAAATGCTCATTAATTTTTCATTTTTGTGCTGAACTTCTGCATTTTAGGAATTTTTCAGCAATATCTTCCTAAGACCTCTCAGGAATTCATTTCTTACTAATTACTAAATAATTTCCTACCCCCCCCCAAAGCATTTCTTTTATAGGCAGGACTTCCTCTACAGCAAATTAGTGAACTTAAGATGCATAATATGGGCAGGAACAACATGATATGTAGCTATTTACAATTAGGATCTTATTTCCTCTGAACTTTAATTATTGATGAATAATAATAAAATGCAATGTTTTGTACCACTTGTAATTTCAAATAAGAATAATTGTTAGAGAAAGTACACATTTACAGAAATGTCCAGAAGGCAATTTTTATTATCAGTTTATGTTCTGATATTATACCAGGCCTCATGCAAGAAAGTGAAAAGTAATAATAAATTATTTTACTTAAATGCTCAGGAGAATAAATTTAGCTATATGTATATATCAGCTCAATAATGTTTTATCAAAATACTAAATTGCTCAAAATTATTATTTGGTTCCTTAAAAGAAAATTGTTTCAGTTTACCAAATTTTTAAGAAGTTGTTTATTCTTGTAAATCATTAATCCGATACTATAATTTTGGATTTGACAACTTAATCCTGTGTGTTATCTATTTTCTATTCATGTATTCCTAACCTATGTTATATATATATATATATATATATATATGTGTGTGTGTTTGCAGTAATAGTGATACATTTCTATCTTGAAGTATAATTTTATTAGTGTTAAATATGTTTATGAGGGTTAACTTGTGATTGTCAACTTGACTAGATTAAGACCCTCCTAGGAGATAGTAAAGAACTGGGTGTCCCTCCAGAGATGATTGACATGGAAGCCAGCGAAGTGAGGGGGAAGTCTTACCATGATTGTGAGTGACACGTGCAATAGGTTTGCACCCCAGATGTAATGAAAAGAAGGAGGAATTCAGCCTGCGTTTGAAAAGCTCCATTTTCCTTCAGTGTATGACTTTTGCTACTGCCATCTCTCATGGACCTCAGACTGTGGTTTCTTCAGTCTTTCAGTATGGACTCACATCTACAAACCTCAGGAATCTTCCAGGTCCTCAGTCTCAGTATGACATTGCATCCTTGATCCTTCTTGGTCTGGAACTTCCAGCTTCTTGGATTGATCACCAATGGATCCTCTGACTCTTGAGTGTGTAGATGATCGTTGTTGGACTACCCAACCTGCAGTCCTATACGTCTATCTAATAAATCCCTTTGCATAGTTATACATGTGAACATACATTTCCTGTTGATTCTACTCTTCTAGAGAATCCTAAATAATATTTCCTTTTTCAGTGGGGAAGTTCAACTCATCTATATTTATGATCACTAATACATTTACATTTGTTCTGTTTATAGAGATTTAAAACTTACTTTGTTCTTTTTTATTGTTTTATTTACTTTTGCTGATTAAGTTTACATTGTGCATTTTTAAGGTCTAATAATTTGAAGATTGCATCTTCAAAATTTTCTTGCAATTTTCCTTATTTGTAACAATTATACTTAAAGCTAGTGTGGCAAAGTGAAAGCTGACAATCAATTTAAACTATTCTGAAGATAACCATATACAATATAACAACCATTGTTAAATTCCTATCATCTTGTTTTGAAATCCTATATCACTATTGTTTTTGTTGTTGTTATTGTCATTTTGCTTTTGTTGTTTTTTGTCTTGATTTTTCTGGGTTTTTTTTTCTTTTCTCTTTAAAAACAAAACAAAACAAAACAAAGCAAAAAACACCAGCTGAACTGAATCAGTGTGGTGCTCAGTGTAGATGGCCCACCTGAGGTCTGTTGCCAGCATAAACAGGAGACCTGGAAAGGAAGAGTAGTGTTGTTGGGAGCTGTTGGCTCTTTTGGGGCTGTTGGTTCTCCTGGAGGAGCTTGTCATGCTGGCTTCCCTGACATGAACTCAGCTGTTTCCACCAGAGGAGCGTGGGGCCTTGTCACTGAGAGTGGCTGTGGTTCACTTTGGGTGAGCTGGTCTTTACTTTGAGCATTGCTTCCTGGCTCTGGAGGGGAAGAGGTATGCTGTTCAATCTCCAGGAGAAGCTTGTCACGTTGGCCTCCTGCTATGAACTTCGCTGTTCTCATTGTTGGAAGAGCTCGAGACCTCGCTGTCACTCAGGATGGCTGTGGTACTTTTCAGGGGAGCCCTGGTCTTTATTTTGAGTGTCACTTCTTAGCTCCAGTGCAGAACCCTCGACCTACTGGCACAGATCCTTCATCGTGCTGGCATAGACTTTCTGGCTTCCACCGCTGACCTTGGGGCCTTCTCAGCGCAGAACCGTGAAATACACTTGCATGAGTCATTGTCATGGTCCCTAGGCCTCCAGGTGGACTCCTGGGAGACATTTTTGTGGACTCTAGGTTTTCAGCTGAACTCATACAGGATATTGGCATGGGATCCAGGCCCTCAGCTGGATTCTCTAGGTCCTTAGCGTGTGGACAGATTTCCTGCACTTTCTTTGTATTTGACTCTTGGAGTGACCATCATAAATAATGCCATAAATTATGTATCCTGTATATAATTGTTTTCCTTGCAATCCCTAACTACAACAGTTAGATTTGTCAATCTCAAGAGTAGATGATTATCTGTATCTTTCCCAATTACAGTTTAATAAGTTTAGCAAGTTGTGTTTTGTCCTCTGACTACCTCACCACCTCTCTTGTCCCTATTAAATATATTTGCCTGTTCACTGTTTTTGTTTTGCAGTTATGTTCCTCTATCAAATATCTATATATTTTAGTTTCATCATGAAATTTTTATTTCAAAGTCTCTGATTGCCTGGATATGTAATATAGTCTCAAAGACCTGCTTGTGCTGTTAACCTTATTTCTTCAGTGTAATGATAACTAGTTTCCTTCAAATATAGAATAACCCATCTACTAAGTTTGGTGTCTTGTGTTACTATCACTTGCCACTTTTGTCCATGAAGGTCACCTGGCAATGATATCCAAGAGGCCTGATGTGATGCTAGGGGCCTGTTCAGTGTGCTTCAGCTCCCCATGTAGGTGCAATAGTTGTTTGTGCTCCTGGAGCACTGGTGTGCCGTGCTTCCAATTGTCCAACCTTGCCTTAGCCAATGGATATATATATATATATATATATATATATATATATATATATTTTTTTTTTTTTTTTTTTGTACCAGGGATCAAACTCACAACCTTGTGCTTGCCAGGCAGGCACTTGTGCACCTGAGCTACATCCCCAGCCCCTGGATAAGTACTTATGCTATCTATTGCTAGTACACATCAGATAGCAGAGTGGTCCTAAATGCCCTTGCTGTCACTGTTGCTCCTCAATTTATAAATTCTCAGAATACATGAGGCTTCTGATTTTGTATTCAGGGCTTACTCGCCTTTCTTTCCATGACTGTATTCTTCTACCTGTGTTTAACTTGTGTTTTCCTTCATTTCAATAACCCTGTAGATTTGATTGTATCTACTTTCTATTTTTCTAGAACCTTAACATTTCTATTCTGTTGGTAGCATACATTTATTCCCTCTGTCTTGGATTCATTCTTTCTTTAAAAATGTTTTGTTTTTGCCATTTTATAGGATTTAATATAGGAAGAAAGTATGTGTGTTAAGACAACTAATGTCATCCAATTGGTGTCTTTCAGTTCCCATATAATTAAAAATTATTTTCTTTCTAACAAAATGCATGCAAAGAATAATTTTTAAAAACATTATTTGTCTTGATATTTGGGTCATATTAGATAAGCATTGGGTCAGGGAAGAAGTGGAAAATAAATGTCCTTTAAGATTCTGCCACTCATCAAGCTGTGTCTTCTGCTTGATGATGACTGACTCCCAAATGGAAAATTCTGTTTAACATAGGTAAATAGTGAGATAAAACACACACACACACACACACACACACACACACACACACACAGGTTTTTTTAAACCAGAATCAGAAAAACTCAGTGTACTTTGTTACAAAGAAAACTGAAGCAGATCTTGGCTTGTCTACTTTCCAGAAGATCAAATGATATACACAGATTATCCAAGCCAGCACCTTTCCTAGAGCCCTTAGCAACCATGATCTACAGTGATTAGTAGAACAGTTAATAAAAATGCAAATCTGATAAGATTATTTAAAATGTGAGACATAAAAATACCTATTTTAACAAGATAAACCCTGAAAAAAGTCAATTTTGTCAAAGAAAGTAGAATAGCAAATTTTAGAAGAAAAGTCAAATAAATGCATATGTATGATATTAAATTCTTATAAATTTGCATCTATTTTAATACTTAATTGAACCAGATAATGAAATTTATTTTTGTGTTGAGAATTTTTGTTTCTAACTATTCAATCTGGAGGAACAGCCAAAATTTAAATGTGTGTCCATGATACCTACTAGTGAGTGAGAAATTTGGCAGATTTCTTCTTATACAAGTACTACTTCATAGGGAATTGAAGTAGAATTAAAGATACCTATCGATTTAAAAAATCTTCTATGATGCAACTTCACCTGATATGTATATCTATATATATATATATTTTTTTAAATATATATACCCAGATTATTTTAGGGCGGAGCTGTAAAATTACAAAAGAAACTTCTTTAGTCTTCAAGTATCTCTAAATATTATGTTACTAATTAAATTATACATGAAGCTTGAAGAACATGGAGCTAGTTTAAATTTTGCATAAAAATTTAAATATTTCACTGGACGTATCTTAACAATCTATGTAGTTTAAGCTCAGTTTTCAGTTTAAAGAGACATTCTTGTCTGAGTGTTTCAAAGACATAATTTATCCTTTCTCATGAAAAGAAAAACATGTTTTAGGATTCTAAATCATTAAGACTCAGTGAATTCTGAAAAAGTACAGTTTATAGAATTCAAATTAAATTATGTTTATAATAGTTTTTAATCTCACCTAATTCATGAAGGGAACTAAGTCATATTGAGACTAAATAGCATTAAATGTAAAATGAAAATCTTAATTCTTTAGATTTGTAACTCAGAATGGCATTCAGATATATATGTTAGCATAATAATTATTTCATATATCAAAAACCTCAACTTATCTAATATCTGAAGTATATACATTATCATTTAAAAATACAATCACAAGATATTGAATATAAAATATACTCACTTTTATTCATGGAAACTGACATCTCGTTTCTGTTGTTACACAGACAGAATCACCAAATAGAGAACTGTCCCTTTACTCATAGTCGATAGGTCACACCACTTTTATAGCCCCATATAATTAATTATACAAGTATGATTCATTCTAAAAGTCAATATTAGGCTTTTTATTAAACTACCTTATATAAATGACAAGTGCATATACTACATTCATAATTCATAACACTATAATGTATAATTTTTGATTGCTGCCTATTCAAAACCAGTGGCCTAATTTAATTATTGCTTATAAGTTTGTCTCACTTGTAATACTTCCTCTATTACACAGTACCACAAATCAAAATAGTTAGCAGTAGTAGCTATAGGAGAATTACCAAACTTTTGCACAAAACTAATTACTGTATCATCCTGATGCTGAATAAAAGACAGATTATCAAAAACAAAATAAAGGATTGCATTATTGTTGTATATTTGTTAAAATCTGATATGCATTAATAACTTAGGGGACAAAACAGAATTACCCAAGAGAAAATTATCCAAAATAAAACATGCTGAATGCCTCCTCATACCAAAAGCATATGTCTATGTCTATCATAATATGATTTCAGGAAAAATAAACTTTTAAAGAGAGTAAATAACAAATTATCTTGTGAAAGATATAATATTAGATTAAATCAAGCTGAACTTAGACATCAAATATGACAGCTTGATTGAAAACACTCTATCTGATATGTTTGCCTTTTTATGAGCCTAAGCCTTTTTTATTTATTCATTCAATTATTATCTAAAAAGTATTTATTGAGTAGTAACTATATATGAGGTAGTATATTAGTGAGATAGAAAAGTAGGCATTTGAAATAGTGTACAATATGCATTGCTGTTATAGTTAGGACTTACATGTCAATTATGCAGAGTCTGAAAAAGGTGATTATAAAAGAAAAATGTAAGTAAATATGTATTTACATGTAAAATAATTGTATGTACTTAATTGAGCACATGGTGACATTTCAATACATATATACAATATGTAATGATCATGTCAGGGTAATTGGTATATCAATCACCTCAAACACTTATCATTTCTTTGTCTTGAGGACATTCAAAATCTTCTCTAATAACTATTTTCAAACATCAGGTTGTTCACTATTGTTATTCTACTGGGCTATAAGATTCGTAGTCATTCCTTAAGTCCAACTGCACTCTTCCCCTTATTCATGCCCTCCCTTTCTCCTCTTCTTTATATCCTTCCAAGGCTCTCCTAACCACTATTGTATTCTCCACTGACATCAGTATTTTAGGTTCCACATATAGATCAGAACATACAAAGTATTTTTCTGTGCCTGACTTATTCGCATAATATATCTTTTCCAGTTCCATCCATTTAAAACAGGTGTTCAAAATTATCCAGAAAGTTTTCAAGTGGTTGTTCAGAGACCAGGGAAAATACTATAAAGTGACTTCGTCATGTTTCCATGTTGACCTGTATTGAGTTATAAAAGGTAAAAAAGTATAGAGCACTTTTAGGGGCATTTTTTGGATGAGATCAGTCATGTAGCCACATGACATTCAATTGACATATCCATCCCATTCTGCATGGGAGTCTGCAGAATGTAGTGTCTAGCACGGGAGAGTTTGTGTTTATCAGTAATC
This sequence comes from Cuniculus paca, assembly GCA_004365215.1. Taxonomy (NCBI): domain Eukaryota; kingdom Metazoa; phylum Chordata; class Mammalia; order Rodentia; family Cuniculidae; genus Cuniculus; species Cuniculus paca. Next base: position 30,184 of record RJWT010002217.1, read on the forward strand.
CCCTCCGCAGGTGCTGTGAGATCACTGTTAAGGGTTGGCCAGGGAAGACTCTCTGAAGGAAGCTGGATGAGCGGTAGCTAACCAGGTGGAAAAGGAAGACCCACTCAAAGAGGCTCACTGTGGCAGAAGGAAAAATGTGTGCAAATCACAGAAATGAGAGAAGATGATGAAATTAAGAAA
>RJWT010002217.1:30463-42180 GCA_004365215.1 Cuniculus paca
AGATTTCTGACTTCATGGAGAGATCCGAAGGAAAAAGTGGGTTGTCTTCAGAGGAGGGGGAAGAAGACTATGTCATCCAGAAACCCATGAGATAAGCAACTTTTTGAACGGTAGAAAATGTAACTTTGCAAAATATGAAGAAAGGTAAAGTTAAAGTAAAGGAAGATCAAAATTATTCATTTCAATGTCAAAGTTAGAATCATACTGAGACTCTTGATAAGAACAATTTGAGAATTCGAATTTACTGTTGATTAATGGTAAGCACTACAGTAACACTGAGAACATGAAAACACTATAAGAATCTTAAACATTTAGCACATGCACTAAAACCTTGGAGTTTAAACGGTTCAGATGTAAATGGAGTATTTATCACAATTATATCGGACAAAGTTTAAAGTGAGTCTGATTAAGCTATGAACATTAAAAAATATCTACTTTGGAATTTTTGGAGCTTCAACACTGATATTTCACCATGTGAGGACTTTTACCTCTACCTAAATTTGTTGGAAATTTTGAGGATGATAATCCATATGATTACTATTACTGAAACATCATGTGGAAAGCTTAAACTGACTATAATATTTTCAAAATTATAATATCAAATGATAGAAAAGGATGTTATAAGAATGAGTAATAATTCATGGAATTTATGACAACAAAATTTCAAAGTATGCTGAAATGATATTTTTTGCAAACTCCATTCTGAACAATAATATGTTTTGGTTCTCATTTAATGATCAAAGATAAATATTTTAATAGCAGATATTTCACATGCAGTACAGAAATCTCAAAATGATAAAGAACAGCTTACAGAAAATAAATGAAACCAGAATGGACAAAATAGAGAATTGTAGTTTTATTTAGGTAAATAATCTCTCAAACATTAAAATGTAAAACTGTTTTATATGGAATATCTCAAAGAATTAAATGTTACACATTTAATGTTATTATAAAATCATTATTATCTTTAAAAATTAAAATGACATTTCTTTTTCACTTTATATCCTAGGATATAATGGACTTATATTAAAATTATAATGTAGTGGACTACTACAAAGAAAGAAAAAAGTGAACCATCTTTTAAATTTGGTAAACTGTTTCCATTTTAGAAACTAAATCAAGCTATAGGTCAATATACAAAGCACTACAAAGGTGGCTTATTTTCACAGTAGAAAATCAGCAAACTTATAAACCAATTACCTAATTATTCATGGAAGACCCCATCAGTGATCTACAAAACCAGATTTTTCAGGCCAAGCAAATAAAAGTTGTGCAACCACATCGAATTTGAAATAAAAAGATACAAGTTGGAGTCTCAACTTGCCACCACACAGCTTTATAACTTTATGTTATGCATTTAATTTCCCTAAACTTCTGATCCCTTAGCACAGAATTAAAATAACAAAATCACCTTCAGTAGCATTTTGTTAGAAACAAATCAGACTGTACAAGAAAATTCCTATACTTATAGACATAATTGTCCAGGTTTTGCAAGCGGTGTTACAAAATGCTTTTCTTATGCTTATGAGCATTTTTCAGTAATTTGAGAAAGCACTAGGAGCACAGTACAAGAGAGGCCATTTATGAACTTTCAGGTGGAGAAACATTAAATGTTAAATGCTCCAATGTCAAATGTGATTTATTGTGGTTCCTGGGGATAAGATAAACTTTTAGGAAATGACAGTAATTTTTTAATTGAGTTACTGTAATAGGAGGGAGAAAGCTTTGTGTTTCTCCAGTACTATATTTTGCAGAGTCACTAAAATGCTTACAGTAATTAGTAGGCACTGTGCACACTTACTGAATGATCACAATGAGCAGGTTTTATATTTATATGCTATTTAAGTACTTCCCTTTTGTTATCCTACTAAATCCTCACGACTTATAAAGAAATTCCTTTATTTTCTTCCATTTTACAGGTGAGAAATTAAGGGATAGAGAGGTGGTTTGAATTTCCCAAAGGTTCGTACATGACTTTTATGGGGTAATAGAGGTAAAGATTCCGTGGCATCTTTGTTTGCCAATTCTATTATTTAATAATCTCTGTATATCAATAGGTTACCTCATTTGCATGCTCTATTGCACTACTCCTGTTATTAATTATTTTCATTTATAAATGTTGATCCTCAACACTATGATTCATCCTTACTCTTCATGGTAAATACTTTTGGACAAATTGTTTTCCCAAGAAGAAATCCTTCCAGATATAAATTTCCTGTGTTGTGGTTAAAGAAAGTGAAACAAATTACAATTACTCATTTGCTCATTAAAGACCAAAAGGTATCCAAACTAAGACTAATACTGAATGAATTATTTATTGCCGTCATTGGGTAATTCTAAGCACAAAGCCCTGGGAAACAACCAGCTACCTGTAGTGAAGACCAGATTGAAAGCCAGCATGGGAGGCTAGATAGAAAGATTAAGGCTTAACTGACCTTTTCTGTTAGCACTAGAGAGCAAAGTAGTGTGAGTGTATGCTGACATGCTGCAGGGAAAAGTAATAACAGCTGAGCTACAATTGTTTACCCAGACAAGAACCATGCATAGTGGAAGACAGGTGATTCCCATTTTACTCTGATTGTTCCCGTGTTTATGTCTGAGTGAATAAAGCCGAAATGTGCCTGTTACTCAGGGCTCTTTGTCAAAGGGAGACAAGAGCCCCTAGCTCTCTATATTTTAACCTAATTCTGTATCTCTTTTGCTTTTCATCTTCATAGGCCATTGGTCAGGTACAAGCTCATAGGCTGAACTCCTACAGATGGCACCCAAATAGGGACCCGGCCAAGGACTTCTGCAGCAGAGAGGTGCCAGCCTGCAAAAGGAAAACAACGAAAGGAAAAGAAAAAGAAAAAGGAACATGAGTGCACATAATAAAGTCAGCCAGGATAATGGGGTAGAGTTCATTGTTAGAAGTGCAGCATTATATCCCTTTTTTGGAAATTCTGTTGCACCAGTCTGGTGCTCATTAGTACTCAGTTGATTTCTCGGATGTTGCAAGACATTATCAAACATAATCCTTCATTCCCTCAGATGAGTACATTTGACATAGAGTCAGGATCGAGTGAGAGAGGGTTTTGAGTGTGCTGTGTTATATCACCTGAAACTTTCTCCATATGAAGCTTGATCCATGCAATTCTTTATTCTTCAACTGCAGAAGAATATCCCACACCTAGTGTACCCTTGAGAGAGGATGAAGATGAAGGTAAAGAGCCCTAGTCCCCTTCTCTTCCTTCTCTTCCTCCTTCCTCTCCGTGTTTGAGACAAAAGTAATGTCTCCTTAACAAAGATTAGTTAGGCTGTGCTCAATGGGGAAACCCTTGCGACACGTGCATTTTCAATTACTATTCATCCTGACCCTAAGAATCCACAATGAAATGCTAATGAGCACAATCCTTTGGGGTATAAATTGCTCAGAGAATTAAAATCCAGTGTCATGAACAATGGGCTTCAAGGACCTTTCACATTGGGCTTGTTGAAGTCTGTAGTAGGAACTTTGTATTTGCCTCCTTTAGACATTAAGCATTTAGCAAAATCCTGCTTCTCTGCAGGGCAATATTTAACTTTTCATGTTAACTTTCAAGAGTTAGCAGCTGAACAAGCTTAACAGAATTGGGTAGCAGATTATGGAAGAAGTGCTACTGAGACCAGGTCTTTACTCAGATCTAATTTCACAGTTAACCTTTTCAGACCAGGCTGATAAGCAATGGCTCTCATAATGAAATGAGCCTGGGTAACTATTCCTGAGAATGGTATTCCCACTCAGCCCTTTTTACACATTCTTCAAGGTCCACATGAGCCTTATGTCCAGTTCTTAGGAGGTTGCAAGAAGCTTCTCAGAAACAGATACCATATGCCCAAGTAGCAGAGATTGGTATATTGCCTCTGACTTTTGAGAATGCTAATAAGGACTGTAAACAAGTGCTATGGGCTATCTGAATGACTAAAAATCTCGGAACTATTTGAAACCGTGTCAAGATGTGGGTACTGCAGGTCATAAGTCCTCTGTGTTTGCTCAAGCTACGTTTGGTTTAATTAAACAGTATCAGGCTTCTTCAAAGATATAATGTTTTAATCATGGTAAAGCAGGCATATCTGTAAACCCTGCACTCAACTTCAGGATGAATACTGGTAGAACAGTTGACAGTGAGATATATCAAGCCTTCCACTAGCCCTTGGAATACCCCTGTTTTTGTTATACCAAAGAAATCAGGAAAGTGGAGGCTGCTCCAGGATTTAAGAGTTATCAATGCATGTGCTTATCCCATGGGTGCTTTGAAGCCTGGACTCCTCTCTTCCACTGCAGTACCACAGGACTGGCCAATAACTATTGTGGATCTTAAGGACTGTTTTTTTTAAATTTAAATTTATTATTATTATTATTATTATTATTATTATTATTATTTCCATTCCTTTCAGCCCACAAGAATGACCTCATTTTGCTTTCTCTGTCCATGCCAATAACTTTGTCAAGCCTATGCACTGATATCAATGGACAGTTTTGCAACAGGGGATGATGAACAGCCCTCCATTAAAGAGCTCCAGATAATAGAAACTGCCGGGTTGAATATAATCACTTTGTATTCCCTTAAATCTCTTTTCACTATTATTGAAAACATCAAGGGTGTTATCACTTGTTTTCCTCTCTAATCAACAGCTAAAATAAATCTCAGTGTACATATTGAAATAAAATATAAGCATGAACACATGACCTAACATTAATATTCTAAGTAAAATGATATATTCATTCAATTAACATTTGCTGAAGATCCCTTTTGGGCTAGATCCTGACAATATGAAACAGAAGAACGGAGTTAGCATGGTTTGAGGCTTGCCAACTTTTTGTAGATGGCAAAACACTCAGGTATGCTTATAGGCGTTAAGCATATTAAAGAAGGTATTTCAAGGAGAAGACACAGCAACAATGAAGGCCTGGAATCTGAAGGAGTCTGATAGCTTTGATTTTGGGGGATTAAGGGAGTGTGTCTCTTTTATTTATTTATTATTACTGCATTTGCATTACAAAAGACTTACTTTCCTAGTAGGGAGTTGGTGCCTGTACATAAAATATCTTAATTCTTTTTACAGCCCCTTCCCTCCCTACTCACCTCCTCCATCTCCTGATCCACTTCACTTCTCTCTCTCTCTCTCTCTCTCTCTCTCTGTCTTTCTTGCCTTCCTATTATCTATTTCTCTGTTGTTCTTTATTTATAATTTGGGTTCCTCATAAAAGAGAAACCAATCTAGAGAAATCATTCCTAAAATTCATCTGGAACCAGAAGAGACCTACAATAGCAAAGGCAATTCTGGGCAGTAAAGGAAAGCAAAAGGCATCACAATTCCTGACTTGAAGTTATACTACAAAGCTGCTGTGATAAAATCAGCATGGTACTGGCAACAAGGCAGACTGGAAGATCAATGAAATAGATTACAAGATACAACTAAAACTATGCACACACTCAACCACCTTATCTTTGACAAAGGGGCCAAACATATTCGCTGGAAGAAGACAGCCTCTTTAATAAGTGGTGCTGGAAAAACTGGCTTTCCATATGCTGAAAACTAAAACTATACCCATGCCTATCACCATGCACTAAAGTCAAAATGGATCAAAGATATAAATATTAAAACAGAAAACTAAATCTGCTGGAAGACAAATTAGGTAGAAACTTTGAAGACATAGGGGTAGGCAGAGAACTCATGAACAAAAATCAAACTGCATGGGAAATGCTTCCCAGAATCAACAACTGGGAACTCATCTTATTAAAAAGTTTTTGCGTGTCAAACAAAATCTCCAATGGAGTGAAAGAAAACCCACAAATTGGGAAAACATCTTCATCAACTGTCCCTCCGACAAAAGACTTCCATCTAGAACATATAAAGAATTAAAAAAAAAAATCAGGTCCTCCAAATTCAAAGACCCAATCCAGAAACAGGCATCTGAGATGCATACACACACACTTCTCAGATGAAGAAATACAAATGGCAAATAAACATATGAAAAAATGTTCAGCATTGTTGGTCATTAGAGAAATGCAAATTAAAACAACACTGAGGTTCCATCTCACTCCAGAAAAAAATGACCAGGATCAAGAAAACAACCAATAACAAATGCTGGAGGAGCTCTGTTGAAAAATGAACTCTTCTGCATTGTTGGTGGGAGTGTAGACCGGTGCAACCACTGTGGAAATCTGTGTGGTAATTCCTCAAAAAGCAGGATTGAGGGCTGGGGATTTAGCTCAGTGGCCTATGCGCCTGCCTAGCAAGCATGAGGTCATGAGTTCGATCTCTGGTGCCACAAAAAAAAAAAAAAGCTGCAATTGGAGGTCATATTTGACCCAGCTATCCTGCCTCTGGGCATATTCCCAGAAGAATTGAAAGCATCATACCACAGCAATATATGTGCACCCATGTTCATAGCACCACAATTTGTAATAGCCAAATCTTGGAAACAACCCAAATGCCCATCAACTGAAGAATGGATAAAAAAGATGTGGTATTTTTATACAATGGAGTACTACTCAGCAATAAAGAAGGATCACATTGAGACTTTTATAGGTAAATGGATGTGACTTGAGACCATACTCATAAATGAAATAAATCAAACTCATATGTTTAAATACCATATTGTCTCCCTAGTGTAAGAAACTGAAAGAGTAAATAAGGTCCAATATCTTCAATAAATATTGTGAAAGGATAAGAAACTGCTCAAAGGGGAAAAATAACTCAGGGAAAGGGAGAAAAAAAGGAAGGGAAAAGAAAAAAAGTATAAATTTGTATATATTCACTTAAAATAGCTAAGATGATTGTACTACTAATTCTATTAGTTCTCGGAATTAAACAGTTAACATTCATAGGATTAGATCAATTTTGCATAACTATATCTGGTAATCTGAGTAACTCTTTTGAAGATAGCTATGCCAAATAATAACCTTTGCTAAATTCCTACCACCTCGTTTTGAAAGCCGATATGGTGATTGTTTTGGGTTTTTTGTTATTGTTGTTTATTTGTTTCTTTTGTTTCTTGTTTTTCTTCTATTTGTTTTGTTTTGTTTTGTTTTTCCCTCTTTAAAATAAAAAAAATGAAACCATATGGTATTTAAACTTGTGTTTCTAGTTTATTTTGATTAACATTATGATCTCAAAGTACATTCATTTTCCTACAAATGACTCATGTTTAACTTTTGGCAGAGTAGTAGTACACTGTGTGTAAATACATTTTCTTTATCTATTCTGTTGGTGGACATATAGGCTGCTTTTCAGATTTAGTTACTCTGAATTGTACTTCTATAAACATGGATGTGTGTTTGCATAGATTAAAAGGTGAGACTGTAGGCTTTATCTCTCATCATGTAGGTAGTGTGAAACACTATGAAATTTTTTTCTTGGAAAAATAATTCTGGTACTAGTCTGAGAAATAATTTGAGAGGCACAAAAACTAAAAGCTTGGAGATCAGTTAGGAGATCATAACAGGCATGTGATGATGAGGGCTTGCCTGGGGGCAGCAATAGTGGGAATGGAAAGACTTGGTTGGTTGCAAAGATTTATAGGACACAGAAACAGCAAAAACTGTGATTTTATATGCTTAGATGAAAGAGGATTTCTCCATTCTAAAATTGCTCTGTTCGTAGGTACTGGATAATGTCATTAACCTGGGAATCCAGAGTGGTCTGAGGGCAAGGTAGAGTTAAGGGTAGTGGAGTAATGATATAAACCAAGATGAGTCAAGTATCGCATGCCAGATAACTGTCATAAGTAAGTGAGGATTAGTAAAAAAATGTACTGCATAAGCAAATAGAAAGAGTGAGAAGCTGGTGAGTGCATGTGATAGAGGTCTAAGCAGAGCACATCATTACAGCTAATAATAATGTGTTTCTACTTGAAATTTGCTAAGAAAGTACATATTGCATATTCTTACCACACATACACACAAAGGTAACTATCAAGTGCTGGGTATATTAAATAACTTGTTTATGGTGAATTTTTCATAAATGTACCTATAGGAAACATCATCAAGCTATACCCCTAAACTTATACAATTTGTAATCATTAATTATTCTTTAGTAAAGTTATGTTGGTGGAGGTGAGAGAAAAGAGCCAATAATGATATCCTGGGAAACATGACATGTATTTGATGAATTGAGTTTTTAAATGTTTTCATTCTCAGTTAGGAGTAAGGATGGGGATAAACAGGGGTAGATCAGGCTAAGAAGGATCCTAAGAAAAAAATTTAAAAATCTCCACTAATAAGGGATGCAATCATTTATTTATCTTTTTTATTTTCTTCCTGTTACTTCTAAGTGCTATCTTCATTCTATTTTCTTATACTGTACCATCTGTTTCCAAATTTGTGTGATTTCTCTTTGGTGAACTTCCTTTAATGTGGATTCTGGTCACTTTTATGTAGTGATTGGATTGAATTCATCCACTAGTTCAAACAGTTAACAGCTGCCTTCCTTATAGATAACCTCAGTTTCACAAGATGGGAGCCAACCTGGCCAACCACAGGTACAAAAGTAAAAAAGGATTCACTACACATCTCAACTTTGGTGCACACTGTTTAAATGGGTGATCTTTCTATGCAGATGTTCTTCTTCCATTATGACAACAGATCAAGTGATTACTGTTATTGCCAAATGTTGCCTAATTTTCTGTAAATTTGCCTCTGCTATTTTGCAGTGTTATCTAGTCACAAGGATTTCTAACCACATAAAAAATGTAAAACATCAGAAAAGCTATCTTAGTAAATAAAATAAATATTTGGGAAAAAGATAAACTCACATGTTTGTTCCAAAAGAGTTACTATGTTATAATCTTCACTTTCATTTGTTGAGTTTTCCTTCCTTCAGGTTACTTTCTTAGTTACTTGACACATTTTTACTGTGCCATTTTCACAAAAATAACTTGTTGACTTGGTATATAAAGATGGAGCATTTCAGAGGTATGTATTTTTAAGTTATGTTTTAAATGCTGGAAATAAATTTGTATTCATCTATTGACACTTCTTTCCAGTGATTCTTTGCAGTGTTATTGTAGGATTGAAAATATTTGCTCAATATTATCCCAGTTTCACTTTATTTATTTGGCAAGAACAAGTTTACATTCTAATATGTGACCTGTTTTATGAACTTTCCCTTAAAATGTAAATATTTAAACAGATAGATATGCTAATTACACTGATTTCAATATTACATGGTATGCATGTGACTGGAAACATCACATCATGTCCCTTAGATATATGCAATTGCTGTGTATCAGTCAGACATAAAATTTTAAATATACATGGCTATGTTTGTGCACTAAAAAATTCAGAAATATTTTTTCCTTGCTTTCCATGTTGATTTCTGTTAACCTGTTATACATCTGGCATATAACATACATTGGGAATGCAATGTTGGAAAGCCCATGTGGAAACTCGCACAGTATTCAAATAGTGCATGGCACCTAGCCACAGTGCAACCCTTGGCAAATGTTCTTTTTCTACTCAATATCCTTATCCCTTTTACTCTGATAACACTGAGTTTTGTTGTTGAGTCCCAGGGTATAAGCCACAAATGGTTGAGACTCTAAACTTACTGTTGTAATCCTAAACCACTTCACTAGTGATTGTTTTGGATGTGAACATCTAGAATTTGGGATTTAAAGTAATGATCTAGACAGCCAGACACTTCTGGAAATCACTTTTCTCCTTGATTAAAGGAGATAATCACATGATAAAAGGCCCTTTTTTTCCTTCCCATCTCCTTTTCTAAGCTTCAAATTCTGCCATGAGAGGGTTGAGTGCTTGGGTCTATAGCAAGTATTTTGTGACACAAAATTAATAGCAGGAGAGAATGAAATAGAAGGACAGTGTTATTCTGAAAAAACAAAGCAGGTTCTGCAAGTGAACAGATTCTGGGTCTGTGATATTCTGAACTACTACAGCAACCCTGAAATTGTCTTTGTAGTTTATGTTAATAAAATCACTAGTAAAACACAATAAAAACTTTCTTTTCTTATAGTAAAGAGCATTTCTTCTGATAGAAAACTGCTCAATTTCTCACTAAAATGTAGGGGCTCTGCAAGCAAAGGGAAAATAAAGGAACACACACCAAGGGTCAACCAAATGGTTGTTGCCTGGCCAGCGTAAGCAAGCAGCTTTTATTGAGATAAAGAATAAAGAAACTCATATTGCGCATACTTAGATTATATAACTTGTTTGCTTCTTGGCCTTATGGGACCTCATGTTTTTATCTTGAGAGGATGTTTTAAAGCCTGCACTTTCTACCAAGACACTATCAATCAGATGTGTCTGGGACAAAATGGAGTCAGTGCAGCCTCTCTACATCTCCCCCTTTTTTCTTTAGTTTAGGTTTTCTTACCACATTAGAAGCCAGTATTTTAGATATGAACATTTTATATAGGGATGGGATACCCATACTGATTAAAGAGATAAGGACAATAACACCATAAAGAAACATTTGTTTTAGCCAGTTCATATCTGGTAACCATCCCGTATGGAAATTCCATAATCCAATATTGAGTCCTTAGGACACATGTATTTGTTTGGTAAGTTCTTGTAAATCGTGAAGCTTCTCGTTAATAGATTTACTTTCATCAGACAAATTAAAACAGCACATTCAAGCAATTTCATTGCATCCACGATGATGTAATAGAAGTAGATAATCAGTTGCAGTGAAATTATCTAAAATCGCTTGTTGGTTCTTTGTTTAATAATGCCAAAGCTGTGGAAGTGTGATTAATTTGTTTTGCCATGAGACAGGCTAGTGCATTAACATTGTGACTGACCCTAGCTGCTAGGCCAGGTACGCCAACCAAAGAAATAACTACTGCGTAAATTTCTGCTTTGGTTAACAGACTCACAGGAAAGTCCTCACCTAAGTCAGTAAGACTAGTTGTAGCCTGCTTGGTGCAAGACAATGTAGATTCAGGAGAAGACAAAAATACAGTAAGGCAGCTAAGGTGACATTTTGTGTTATAAGTTTCCAGGGATATAATTGAAGGTATACTCTTCACATGAAAAGAACCATACAGCAGGAAGAGGAACATGTCCATTTCCATACAGTATTGGTTCATAACTAGAGCAATTCCAAGTACTATTAGGAAGGTAAAAACATCAAGTGGAACAATTTTCAATAGGAGCACATGAGGCATTTGAGGTTGCCACATATGGAGTGAACATTTTAACAGCATTATTAGGTTTTTTAAAGGCAGGAGTGCCCCAATTTGGAAAGTCAGCATATGTTAAGATTTTTTTTTAGAATAGTAGAGAAAATGGTGTAATTACTTAGAGAGGCAGGGTCCTTGCATACCGAAATCAGATAGGTCCCGAGAATGTGTTTCATTTCTATCTTTTGAGCAAGACAAAAATGAGAGACGTTAGCTATTTTTGCCAGTTGAACCCAAATATTGTATTTCAATCTTTCCTTGAGGTGGTGGGACTCTAAGGTCCCCATGGTGGGCTGTAAAATATACAGGAACAGAATACAAATAAGCATTAAAGAGTTCATTGTCAATTTGGTAAATATCACCCAAGGAGCTTTTCAGGAGTTCGTTCCATTTCAGACACACAGAGCAAATCTTGTGCAGACTGGATCAGCGCCTTTATATTACCCCAGGTCACTGGGCAAACAGTCGTCATCCTGGGCAGCTGGGCTTGATTCAGGGAGAGGTGAAACTGTGGAATTGGGTTGTGCAGCCTGTGGTGCCAACTCATTCC
>RJWT010002218.1:0-42081 GCA_004365215.1 Cuniculus paca
TGGTTTGGCAGTCATGAACTCCTTCAGTTGTTCTTTGTCATGGAAATATCTTCTTTCTCCATTAATTTTGAAAGCTAATTTTGCAGGGTACATCAATCTGGGTTGGAAGTTGTTTTCTTTCAGGACTTAAAATATTTCACTCCAAGCTCTTCTTGACTTGATGGTTTGTGTTGAGAAGTCTGTTGTGATTCTGATAGGTTTTCCTTTATAGGTGATCTGTTTCTTTTCTTGAACAGCTTTTAATATTCTGTTCTTGTGTTGAATTTCTGGGATCTTGATTATTATATGTCTGGGTGTAGATTTACTTTGGTTATGGCTAGCTGGAGTTCTATATGCCTCACTTATCTGAATAGCACATCTTTCTTCCATGTTTGGGAAGTTTTCTGCTAGTACTTCTGTAAATAGAGTTTTTATGTCTTTTGTGTTGACCCTTGCTTCTTCATTGATACCTATCACTCGTAAATTATTTCACTTTGCATCATCTTGCAGTCTTTGAATTGTTATTTCCTGGTTCCTCATTATTTTAAGAGGCCTTTCCTTTCCTGATCACAAGCTGCACACCTGTCTGCAAGGTCTGAAAGTCTATTTTCAGTTTCTTTCAAGAGCTTTTGCCAGCTTTCAATGGAGATTTTAATTTCCTGGATATCTCTTTGAATCTGTTTTATGCATTCAAAATCTCTCTTATATTGTTCATTCATGGTTTCCCTCATTTTCCTTTGCTCCTCTATTTTTTTATCTATGTCTTCTTTAGAGAAACGTAGCAATTCTTTTATTATGTTTTTATTTCTTCTTTTACCTGAGATAATATTTATGTTCTAATTTCTTTTATAGCCTCATGGAGTTGTCTCTTTGCTTCAGTTGCCATCACTGCAGAAACTTCAGGTGTGTGACTCTCGATCTCTTCCACGTTTTCATCTCCTGGACTTGCTCTGCTTGGGTTGGAGTCCAGGGACTGCCTTTTGTTTCTTCGTCTTGACATTTTCCTAGGTTCTTCCAAACAAGTGAGTAGTGAGGTTTTCGGAACCTCCCACATTGGTTACACTGTCTCTGGAGTGTGACTGGTTTTCCTGGCCAGTGCTAGAGGTATCCAATGGTGGCTATTGGGTGCTCTGGTGCAGGGCCTGCTTCTGTTCGTGGAAGTGTCCAGGGGGTTGCTGGAATGCAGGCAAAGCAGGTCCTGCCTCTACCTTCCCTCTGAGCTCCTTACCTGCAAGCCAGTGTCCCCCTTTGTCCGTTGGAATGCGCTCTGAGTACAGCCTGCCTCTGTCTTCCCTCCAAGCTGGTTACCGGAGAGGAGCCTCTCGCTTTGTTGGAATGCGCTCTGACTCTGTCCCTTTCTTCTGGGTTTTCCATCTTATTATAATACTGATTCTCAAAGTAATTATTGAAGATCTCCTGGGTTTCTGTGAGGTCCATTGTGATTTCCCCCTTTTCATTTATAATTGCTTGAATTTATGTTTTTCCTTCCCTCTTTTTGATAAGGTTGGCTAATGATTTATCAATTTTATTTATTCTTTTAAAGAACCAACTTTTTGATTCATTGATTCTTTATACAAGGTTCTTAGTCTTTATTGCATTAATTTCTATTCTTATCTTCATAATTTCCTCCCTCATATGAGCTTTGAGTTTGATTTGTTCTTTTTCTAGAAGTTTGAGGTTCAACATTAGGTCATTTATTTGAGCTTGTTCTGTTTTCCTGATGTGTGAATTAATTGCTATAAATTTCCCTGGTAGGACTGCTTTCATTGTGTCCCATAAGTTTAGGTATGTTGTATCAGCATTATTTTTTAATTGTATATTTTGTTTAATTTCATCTTTAATTTCTTCTGTGAGCCATTGGCTGTTCATAAGGGTGTTGTTTAATTTCCACAGGTTAAGGTAGTTTTGTGGTTTCCTTTGTCATTGATTTCCAGTTTCATTGTATGAACAGATAGTATGAATGAGATTATTTCAATTTTTCTACATTTACTTAAACATGTTTTGTCAGCTAATATATGATCTATTTTGAAGAACATCCCATGTGCATCTGAGAAGAATGTATATTCTGATGTTTTGGGGTGGAACACTCTGTACTCTCTACCAAGTCCATTTGTTCACAAGCTTGGTTTAATTCTGATATTTCTTTGTTGATTTTTGTCTGGTTGATCTATCTATTTGTGAGAGTGGGGTATTAAGTCCCTCACTATAATCATGTTAGTGCTTATTTGGTTTTTCATGTCTGTTAGTATTTGTTTTATGTAGTTGTATGAACCTGTGTTTGGTGCATAAATGTTTTTGATTGTTATCTCTTCTTAATGAAATTTTCCCTTAACAAGTAGGTAGTGACCTTTGTCTCTTTTGATCAGTTTTGCATTAAAGTTTGCATTGACTGCAAATAGAATAGCTACCCCTGCTTTTTTCTGGGCTCCTGTGGCATGGAGAATTGTTTTCCATGCTTTGACTTTTAGTCTATGAATTTATTTTGGGGTTAAATGAGTTTCTTGAATGCAGCATATTGTTGGATCTTCTTCTTGATTCATTCTGACAGTCTTTTTCTTTTAATTGGTGAGTTGAGACCATTTACACTGATGACTATAACTGATATGTTTTGGCTTTTCTTTTTCATGTTATTTTCCTGTTATTTGTTCCCTATCTTTCTCCACTGTTTAATTGCTTGCCCTGGCTAGTGTCTTCTTTGTACCGATTTTCATGTGTTTGTGGTCCTTATTATCTATTTCTAATATGTCTTTCAGAGCATTCTATTGAGCTGGTTTGCTGGTCATAAATTTCTTCTGTTGTTCTTTGTCATGGAAGTATCTTATTTCTCCATCAATTTTCAAAGATAGCTTTTTGGGTACATCAACCTGGGTTGAAGATTGTTTTCCTTTAGGGTTGAAATACTTCACTCCAAGCTCTTCTTGACTTTAGGGTTTGTGTTTAGATGTCCACTGTGATTCTGATGGGCTTTCTTTTTACAGGTTATATGTTTCTTTTATCTAGCTGCTTTTAATATTTTGTTCTTGTTCTGAATTTCTGGAATCTTACTGATTATGTGCCTTACTGTAGATTTATTTTGGTCATGGCTATTTGGAGTTCTATATTCTTAATTTATTTGTGCACCAAATTCTTTATCCATGTTTTGGAAGTTTTCTGCCATTATTTCTGTGAAGGGATTTTTCATCACTTTTGTGCTATCTCCAGCTTTCTCACTGTTTCCAGTCACTGGTATGTTGTTCTCCTATGCTTCATCCTGCAATTTTTAGATTGATTTTTGGCAGTTGCCTGCTATTTTTAAAATATCTTTCCTTTCCTGGTCACTAGATGCATTCTGTCTTCTAGATCTGATATTCTATCTTTACCTTCATTCAATCTGCTGTATGTAATTTTGATGGCGTTTGTAATCTCCTGCATTTTTGTTTGGATCTGTTTTATTGATTCCATTTCTTGTCCATGTTTTGCATTCATGGTTTTCATCATTTTCCTGAGCTCTTGTATTTGTTTATCTGTGTCTGCTTTAATGTCTTTCATTTTGATAGTCATTTCATTTTACATCTTAGAGATTATTTTTTCTATGGCCTCTTCCATTTGTTTTTTCACTTCTGCTGCTATTATTTTAGAGTTCTATCTGTTGGCTCCTGGTTTCCTGTATCTCTTTGTGCTCTGTTCTTGTCATGGGTGACCTTGGTACTTGGGTTTGTATTTTGCTTCTTCATCTTCTCAATTTCTATTTTTATTTTATTTTGTTTTCTGTGATGATGCTTGTAGATTTCTCATGTTAGATAGACTTATAACTGATGTCGAGGCCTTCTGGAGTAACTATTCCTCCAGATGCCTTGATATAGGTGATTCTTGGTCTTTATGTCTATCCCAGTAACCTATCTTCCCCATATATTAAGACTGAGGAGTTGCTATCTATTTGTCTTATGGCCAATTCCTTTGAAAATGAGCTATAATGATGGTTATGACCCCTTACAATCTCAGTTTTGTCATATGGGGGGACTGGTTATAGCATGCATGACTTCTGGTTTAAAGGAGTTTGGTTGGCAATAAAAAATAGACTCAAACACAGCCTGACTACTGACAAACTGTGGTAACTATTAATCTAATAATTATAACCAAAGGAGAAAGGTTTACAAAAATCCAACTTATAGCAGGAAATTGTATGCAATGATTTTCTATTTAGTAGAGTAATTTTACCCTATTGTAGGGGGGTTTCAAGAAGACAGGGAGTAGGATGGAGACATTAACAAAGTTAAATATGGTAGGAGCAAGGTTGGAGGGCACAGGATGATCATTCAAGTTTTGAGTAATTGTGGGACACAGGAGGGAAGGATTGAAGGAGAAGGCCTAGGAGTTTTGAAGTGAACTAGAAAGAAAAATGAAAATGTTTACTCATATGAAAGTATCATAAAGTCCAGCAAGATAACTGACTAAAGAGAGGAAGAGAATGACTGGAGTAAAAGAAAAAGAAAAAGTAGAGATTCAAATCATGAATGAGCGAGAAAAAAATTTAAAAAAAAGAAAAATAAAGAAAAGTATCAAAAAATGACAAAGAAAAATCAGTTAACCAAATATCCTCACACACCAAAAAAAAAAAAATACAGAAGGAAAAACAAAACAGTACAAAACAGAACAGAGAGGAAATGAGAAAAGAAAGGGAAACTAACAAACAAAAAATAAAAGCTAAAAAAACAAATAAACAAACAAAAAAAACACTAATCCAAATGAATACCAAGAGAAAAGTCAATCAGACAGAGAAAAATGAAAGTAGTGAAATTCCTCTAGTGTCTACAGTTCTATAGTAGGTCTAAGTCAAATCCCAGAAATGTGTACTCTGGTCAAGATTGCAGGTGAATTTGCTGGGTTTGGGTCTGATCTTTTTCTCTGGATTTGGGCAATGGAATTAGCTTTCTGTCACTACAGTTCTCCCCAGTCGTTTAGAAAACAAAAAAGAAAAAAACAGAAAATTCAAGAAAAGAAAAGAGGCCCAGAGACCAGTGGGAATGCCAGCAACACAGTAGGACTCTGACTAAGGTGCACACAGTGGACAGGCAGAACTAGAGGAGCAGAAATGTTTCATGCAACAATAACAATATGAGACAACAGGTGATAGGTTAGGAGAACTCGTGTTGTGCTTGGGGACAAAGACACGAGGAGTAGAAATTGGTGGGTAGGGCCACCCTCTTCTCTTTTCTTGTATTTTATCTGTTTTTTTTTCCTAGATAAAAACCATAATACACTGATCCTAAAACCAGACGAGGATCTAGCTAAAAAAGAGAACTACAGGCCAATCTCCCTAATGAATATGATTATGCAAAAATTCTCAACAAGGTACTGGAAAACAGATATAACAAATTATCAAAAAGATTATACAGCATAACCAAGAAGGCTTCATCCAGGGATGCAAGGAAGATTTACCACATATAAATCAATAAATGTAATTCATCACATAAACAAAAGCAGGGATGGAAATCAAATGATCATCTCTATATAGAAAAAAAGTCTATGACAAAATCCAACATTCATTCATGAATAAAAAACCTGAAGAAAATGGGTATCAAAGGACCTAAACTCAATATGGTAAAAGTCCATTTATGGCCAAACTACTGCCAACATCATATTAAATGGAGAAAAACTGAAAGTTTTCCATCTAAACTCAGGAATGGCACAAGAATATTCATAATCACACTCTTATTTAACACACTCCTCAAAACATTAGCCAAAGCAATCAGGCAAGAGAAAGAAATAAAAGAGATATGTGTAGGAAAGACATATGTGTAGGAAAGGACAAAGAAAAAGTATCATTATTTGCAGAAGACATGATCCTCTATTTAAAAGACCCCAAAATTCCATCAAAAGACTCTTAAAATTAATAACAAAATTCAATAATATAGCAGGATATTAAAAAAATAAAAATCTGTAGTGTTCCTACACACTAATAATGAACTCACTAAGAAAAAAATAGGAAATCAATACTATTCACAATAACATTAAGAAAAATTAAATACTTAGGAATTATACAAAAAGAAGCAAAAGACCTCTACCATGAAAATTATATCACTCTGAGAAAAGAAACTGAGAAAGACATCAGAAAATGGAACGATATTCTCTGTTCCTGGATGGGCAGAAATGATATAATCAAAATATGTACAATTCTAGCACTGTTATACAGAGTTAATGCAATCCAAGTGAAAATATCAATAGCATTTCATATAGACACAGAGAAAGCAATCTTAAAATTCATATGGACCCAAAAGAGACACAATAGCAAAGCAATCCTGAGTAACAGAGACAAAGCAGGAGACAACACAACCTCAGAATTGAAATTATACTACCAAGGTACTATGATTAAAATAGCATGGTTTAGGAAAAAAGCAGGCATGTGAATCAATGAAACAGAATAGAGCATGTGAATCAATGAAACAGAATAGAGGAAACAAACAATGACAGGCACATTCAACTATCTGATATTTGAAAAAGGGAGAAAAAAACACACACTGAAGGAAAGATAGCCTCATTAATAAATGGTGTTAGGAAAATTGGATATCCATACATAGAAGATTGTGTCTACATCCGTATATCTCACCAAGTACTAACCTAAATTCAATTGAATCAAAGATTTTAGGATTAAAATAGAAACACAATCCTCTAAAAGATAAGATCAATGAAATTCTTGATGATCTAGGCATAGGCAGGGACTTTCTAAACCAAATCCTAAATGTATGAGAAACTATACCAAAAATCAAAAAATGATCATATCAAATTTAAAAGCTTCCGCAAAGCAAACAACTAACAAAGTAAAGAGACAATGTACAGAAAATTTTTCTAGCTATTCCTCTCACAAAAACTGACATCTACAACATATAAAGAACTCAAAAAATTAGAACCTCCCAAAATAAAATATTCAATTAAAAATGGGCATCTAAAATGAACAGATACTTCTTAGAAGTATGAATGGCAAACAAATACATGAAAGAATGGTCACTAGAGGAATGCAAATCAAAACTACACTGGGATACCATCTTGATCCAGAAAGAAAGGGCATCATAAAAAAATTTTTTTAAGTAACAAATGCTGGTGAGGATGTTGGATAAAAGGAACTTCTCTACACCATTAATAGCAATTTAAATTAGAACAACCACTGAATAAATCAGTTTGGAGATTCTTCAAGAAATTCAAAATAGAAATTTCATTTGATACAGCTATTTTCCTTCTAGGTATCTTCCTAAAGGAGTTAAGGTCATCATATTACAAAGAAATATGCATATCCACGTTTATAGCAGCACAATTTATAATAACTAGATCTTGGAAACAATGTATATGTTCATGAACAGATGAATGGACAATGTGGGATTCATACACAATGGTATACTGTTCCACAAGGAAAGATAAACTTGAGGCATTCAGAGACAAATGGATGCAACTTGAGAACATAATGTTAAGCGAAACAAGTCAGACACTCCTGCTTAAATGTCACATGGTTTCTTTTATGTGAGAGAGAAAGAAATAGAAAATAGATAAACAGGGATCCAGAAGTTCAACTAATTCCCCAAATTATCTATTCCATTGTTTCAAAAATATTTTAAGATATATGCTAATTTGTTTCATTTACACTGCTAGTTTTCTTTTGCTCGCTGAAAAGAAATTTTGTCCTCTTATTTATTTCTTTCTTCTTATAAAAGAGTCTTTGTCTATGACTTGTATTCTGAGTAATATGTTGAACATTCTTTTAAGATCATGATACACAGTATATTAACCACTGTTATGCTTTAATTATTTTATTATGAAATTGTTTTTCAAAGAGCAAGAGTAGTTTTTTCTATTTTTCTGTAATACCCTCTTCCCCTGAAAATGAGACCTAGCCAGGAAATAATCAGCCTTGAAAACTAGAGATCAAAATGCTAGCACAAATCAGCCTATCCTTGCTTTACCTGCCATCACTATTCTCTTGCTTACTGGCTATTCTGTAAGGCAGAGAACATCCACATGTATTACATTAAAACAAAATTTTTTAAAAATTAATCTACAAAGGAAAACAAAGGCATAGTGATCAAAACAGCATGGTATTGGGAAAAAAATAGATGGGAATTTATAGAACAAAATGTACAATGCAGAAGTAACTACTGGCACACTTAGCCTCCTTATCTTTGACAAAGGGGCCAAATACTTTCACTGGAGAAAGATTTCTTTGTTACTTTCTTATCTAAAAGACAAAATACTTCACACCCACAATTTAAAGGAGAAAAGGTTTATTATGCCTCATAGTTTCAGAAAGTTCAGTTCATGGTCAACTAGTTCCCAGGCAGATACATCATGATCAATGGTGTGATGGAGCAGAGCTGCTCAGCTCATGGTGGCCAGGAAGTAGAGCAAAGAAGAAAGACAGAGGAAAAGGTCAGGAACTGCATACAGAGCCCAAGGTCATGCCTCTCTGGCACATCTCGACATAACTAAAAGTGTGCTTTGCTAATCTGCTAAATGTTTCTTAATTCAATCAAGTTGACAGGCATGATTAAAAGTTACAAGAATTATGGATAGATCAGAGTGAATAGACCTGTTAGAATCATATCTCTCCACTTATCAAATGAGGACTTTGGAAGTGTGTTTAATTTTCATGAGCCTTAGTTTTCTCAACTGTAAAATAGGATCACAGTTTTTGTTTGTGTACATGTTTGCCTGGGGTTGGCCACATATTGGATCATCAGAATGGTAAAAAGTATTCTTGTCAGTAATGTAGCTCTTCGGCTTTTGCAAAGCAAGGTAAAGAGGATAGTGCACAAGCTGCTTCCCATTTTCTGTTGCATAGATTCAAGGAGTCCTGTTGCTCAGATTTTTCTTACCTAGTTAGCAGATAGTCTCTGGCCCAGTCATGCTTTCTCTGTTCAGTATACGGGCTTCTCTGTTGCTACAGGGTTTCATCTCACTCTGTCATCTCCACAGCAGTCATTTTGCCTTCTCCTTGCACCCAAACTTTGTACCCAATGCTTGTTTCCTGCCTCCCTCCCGTGTTGACCTGAAAACAGGGTCAGGTTCACCTGGTCTGCATGCCGGGGCACTGGTGACCCCTACATAGGTGCTGTCCACTGTGCATTTGCAGGTAACCTATTTCAGTTACACTTGCTTCTCCAAACCTGAGCTGTCTTGCTCACTTTTATTATTTGTACTGGCAGGACCAAGCTGGACTTTGTCTGATATTTAAATTCTTTTTAAAAATTATTTCTTTATTCTGTAGTGTTAGGGTTCAAATGCAAGACCCCACGGTGCTAGCTAGGCATGCACTTTACCACTGAACTACATCCCCAGCCCAATGTAGGGACAATCATAGATTGCCTTGTTTATGGCAAGTGGGGGATCAAGAGAGATAGAACTTTAAGACCTTAAACTTTCTGATAGTTATCATTTTGCATTCGAAGCCCATCTTCCTCAGACTTTCTCAGAATTGCTGGGTGCAATGCCACCCAGGTACATGTTTGGAGGCCACACAACATGACTGTAGCTTGCAACTTTAGGCCAAAGCTCTCTTACTACCCAACTTTGCCTCTTTCTCATTTCCTCTTCTGTTTCCAGCCTTCAAATGTGAAAAAGCCAAAATCTCATGATACATCCCTGAACATAAGACAGCATCTTTTTCCCTTCCACTGAAAGTTGGCACAAGGATGTTTGCTGCTCACAGACTTCTGTTCTCTAAACCCTCTAGTCATCAAGTTCAATAGGTGAGGAGTGGGATCAGGCTCCAGCTAGGCTTGCTCTCTTAGTGGTAGAGGAAAGGCAGACTGGGAGAATGTGGGTGGCCACAGGCCAGCTTGAAAAGGAATGGTCATCCTAGCAGTCAGGTCCCAGGTTTATCTCTCTGCAAGAATAAGTATATGTATATTACAAGGATCACACTCTAGCCCAAGAAAATTTTGCTTGTCACTTGTGTAAAAAATGCACTCAGTGCATTGCTTAGTAGTGTGCTCCTATCCTCAAGTAATTATGGCTTCAAATGGTGAACTGTTAGTGTGTTGAAGAATTTAGTGAGTGATATGAAGTCCATGCCTGCAAGATCTCAGCATATCACCAAAGAAGTCCAGAGGCATAGGCAATTTCTCCATGGAGGCTGTGGAGATCTTTTCATTTGCTCCCATTTCCTTCTCACTGGGTTGCACAGAAGGGTGGAGAACAGGGCCACTGTAAAGGTCAGCTCAGTGGCTTATATGGAGTTTGGCAGAGAATGAAGAGATGATGCAAATTTTTGTCATGGTGAGTGGAAGGTTTGGCATTAAAAGCAGGAACTGATGTGGAGAGGGAGAGACTAATGTAGAGAAAACATATATGTGAGCCTGTGAGCCCATCCCACCATATGGGATGGGTAGCAAGTCAGGGCATGGAGCCAGCAGTGGTGCCAAGGATGCTGTTGGCTGAGATTCTGAGGAAGCAGGTGTGTTGGAGGAGGAAGCAACCACCTTCTGTAGGGAGAGCCCAGGCCCTGCTATTGTGACGGTGGAGTCATAGTTTTCTCCTGTTATAAAATAAACTTGATATTAACTTATAAAATATTCATATAGTTAAATCAACCTTTAATACAGCTTCTAACTTCATTTGAAAAATAATATTTAAAAGTCTGTTTTGCTTGTTTAAAAACGTTCAGCACATAGGATTTAAGAGTTACTGTTGCTAAACAATGCAGTATCTGGTAGTTCCAGGCTCTTGCTGTCCTGTCCAAAGAACTGGCTTGGACAGTCAGTGAATGTGCAAAAGTAAAGTTTACTTAAAATAAAAGAAAATGGAAAAAGGAAGAGAAGAGAAGAGAAGAGAAGAGAAGAGAAGAGAAGAGAAGAGGAGGGGAGGGGAGGGGAGGGGAGGGGAAGGGAGAGGAGAGAGGAGAGAGGAGAGAGGAGAGAGGAGAGAGGAGAGAGGAGAGATAAAAATTTAAAAAGTGAATATATTTCCCACAGCCAGGTGGGCCACTTCAAGAGCAGAAAGATAGCAGGGCCTCTAAAGTCAGTGATTGCTGTCTATTATATCTTATCATATCCAGTCTACCAGAAGTTCTTCTGCACATGTACCCTGGCCATGAATTGGCAGTCTTTTATGACTGTCAGGTTATACCTGGCTTTCCAGCCTCCTTTCTGTTTCTCTGTGATTGACAGGTTATATCCTGTTGTCAATCCAGCCATCCATGCCCTAAAATACTGAGATATAAATCCTCATAATTCTTTACGAATTGTCAAGGGAGTAGAGAACTTGGTCTTAATTTAGCTACTTCCTATTGAAAGTGTCAGCAGGCCCTACCTACTGGGAATTATGCATGCTGTGACTACATTAGGATGATATGGCTCACTGCCTGGACTGAGAGAAGCAGATTAGAAGGCATGGAAAAAGGATATTTTTAATGGAAGAGAGCCTGGCAAAACTGTCAGGAGCCAGTGGAGGAAAAGATGGATGGTAGATAGGACATCAGTGCTTATTTATGGTGACTCTACTTACCTGTATTCAAAGCCAAACTGGGATCTTGCTTTTTGAAGTGAAATCTCAGATCTTCTAGAGTTTCATAGGTCTTCTTTTGAGTGATCTTCATCAGCTATTTTAGGTGGAGCTGGCTTTATCTTAGATAGGTACATCCAAGTATATCTTTGCCACTCTCTGCAGTGGATGTCAAAGATCACTGAAAAGAGATCCTTTCATTTGGTTTTAACTGATCTACAGGCATCCTTTCTTTCCAAGTTTTAATGAGAACCTGATGTCTTAGGCAGACATTAGGTGGTTCCCCTGGACCGGGAACTGGTAGGACTTTGTTTCCATATAGATTGGATAGATACTGTACTTTGCCTAGATTAATAAGCTTTTATATGATTCTTATGGTCTCTGGGTCTACTGCCATATTAGGGTAGGCCACCCATATAACATCTCAAATGGACTTATATTTAACCCAGATTTTTGACTGTTTCAAACTTTCATAAGGGTTGTAGGAAATAACTGAAGCCAAGTCTCAGAAGTCTCTTGACAACGTCTTGCCAAAGTTTGCTTTAGGTCTGGTTGGCTCTCTCAGCCTTTCTAGAGGACTGATGTCTCCACACAGAATAGATATGGCACTTTATTCATAAGGCCCTACCTACCCTAAGTTATTCAAGAGGGGAAAGAAGGCCTGTTGTTACTCTGAAGGGACTGAGGCAGTTCAAAACTGAGGATGACTTTTTTAAGGAGTTCCTCTGTAGCATCTCAGAACCAGTAGGCAAGGCCTCAATCCAGGGTGTATTAGTGTCAATTAGGACTAATATTTGTTTAAATCCCCCCATGGTGGCATGTGGGTAAATTCTAGTTGCCAGTCCACTCCAGGATACGTTCCTCTCTGCTATATAGATTCTAACAAAAGAGGTGGTTTAGGATTTCCAGGGTTATTATAGAGACAGAACAGGCAAGTTTGCAGACCTGTTGGGTGGTCACAGCAAGTCACAGCCCTGTAAAAATTTGAGTGATCATTTCCCATTTAGATCTTTTTCCATATGGGAAGAATCATGAAGAGTTTTTATAACCTTCTACAGTGTCCCTTATGGAAGGATCAATTTGTTTTCCAAATAGCACCAGACTCCCTATTTAATTCTCCACTTTCCTAAATCCCAAAGATATTCATAGGGGTATAGACTGGTTTTAATAGTTCCTCAGGGACTAAGAAAAAGGCTAGGGTCTTGAGGGACTGAAAGGCTGCCCATCTTGACTCTCTATCAGGCTTTTGATTTCCCAAAGAGACTTTGGAACTGCCTTGTAGGAAAAATTTGGAAAAGTTCAGGGATGCCAGCTAAAGAACCAGCCCTGAATGCCTTGGGCTGTACTTGATGGAAGATTCTGATCAGAGCTCAGAAGACCACAATGCTGATAGAAATGTTATAGGTAAAGAACAGACTTAGGAGGATTCTGCTGGGAAGAAGGACTACATTGGGTACTGGTTTCAGACAGTGTGTGTTATGCCTTTGCAGAAAATTTGTCTGCACTTTGCTCATGTCTAGAGACTTTGCCTGAAACTAAGGTTAAGAGTGGCAGACTAATTAATCTTGCAGAAAAAAATTTCAAAGCAACTCAATGTTGAGGCAGTAGCATGATTACTGTTGGGGGCTTTTAGACAGATCTATGTTGAGAATGAAGAGCAAAGAGCCCAGAAGAACGATTTTAAAACATTGTCAGTTTGGCTAGAAAGGAAGCTCCAGTAAAGTTATGGACTGCAAAGATAGAGCAGAGGAGAATTTTGTTGCTGAGAAATAACAGGGCAATGGAAAAGATGTCCTGAGGACATCATGAAAAACAGAAGGATTCCAGACTTTACAGCCTCAAGGTTACGAAGGTGAAAGACTTTTCTTTGAGAGGAGAGCCCCAGAGCACCATTTTCTAGAACAGTAATGGCCTAGAGGATTTGTTCCTCAGGACTGGGTTCAGAGTGTTCATCAATCCAGGCACTTGGCCCCTACAGCCAAGAAAAAGGGAAGCTTGGCTACTGCTCTAACTGGAGGCAAACCTTGGTGTCATCAACAAGGTGCTAGTTTTAGGTGAATGCAGCATGCAAAAGTTGGGTCAAGAAGACTTCTACCCAAATTTCAGAAGAAGAGTTGGGAGGCTAGGAAGTATGCTCCTGAGAAGGCAGTTTGTGAGGCTGTGTGAAGCTGAAAGTAAAATGGAGACCCCAGAATATGAATCATTCAAGGAAAGGCTGCAAGAAGTGAGCAAACCCAGCCCAAGACAGAAATGATGAGAGCAACAAATATCTGCAGCACCATCGAGGTGAAGCCACCTAAGCCCTTTGGAGTTCACATCTTGCCACAGACTGTTTTGGATGCTGGACATAGAACTATAAGACTTAATGTTTGCCCTGCTGGATTTTGGACTTGTTTTGGTGCCATTCCTTTCTATTCCCTTATTTATCACAGAAATATTTAACTTGTGCCATTGTATTTGGAAGTGTTTAACTTTCTTTTCATTTGTACAGGGGCTTGCATCTAAGAGTTTGCCTTCAATCTCAGAGGACACTGTAGACTTGCACTTTTCAGAAATTCTGAAACTGTAAGGACTTTGATAACTCTTGAGAATGGACTAAATGCCTTTTGCATAAAGGGATGGACATGAGTCTTGGGGAGCCAGGATCACGATGCTATTGCTTGTGTTTGTATATCCCCCAAAGCTTCATGTAGTCATAAGTGGGGATTTTCAGAGGTGACTGGATCTAGGTTATGTGATGCTGGGATTGATTCATGGTACAATGCTAGGATTAAGGGTGTCCCACCCTTGTTTGAGTGCTACTGCCAGTAAGGGCAGATAGCTTGGATAGAATATCAGAGATAGAAAGAGGGCTGCTGCTAATTTAAAGATAGCAAGATATATTATGATAGCCATTGCTGATTTCCTATTATCTTGTTTTGAAGTCCTGTATCACTTTCATTGTTTTGTTTTGATTGGTTTTTATTCTACTCTGTTTTGTTTGATTTTTTTATGTCTTATGGTATGGACAGCTATTTTGAAGATAACAAGAGGCATTATGGTAGCCATTGTTGATTTCCTGTTATCTTGTTTTGAAGTCCCATATCATTCTCATTGTTTTGTTTTGATTGGCTTTATTCTGTTTTATTTTGTTTGGTTTTATTCTCTTCAAAACAAAATTTATGAAAAGAAAGATGGCTGCTGTTGTCACCTGTTGCTTTCTACTTCTTCACTACTTTGCCATTTTGCTGCCTTCTGTCCACTATGGACTTTTTCTTCTCCGTGATGCCCCTCTGCCATGCTACCTTGCCTTGGAGTCAGCCAACAATGAGCTGAAACCTCCACAAACTGTTTTCTACAATAAACTTTTCCTCCTTTAACTTTGGGTATTGAGTATTTTCTCTCAGCAACAAGAAAAATAATGAGAACAAATGGAAAACATCCATATTCTCCTGAAAGACAGGTTTGGATCTGTTATTGCTTTTGTCTAGATGTCCCCCCAAAGTCATAGACAGGGCTTCTTTAGAAGTGATTGGATCTAGAGTGTGTGATGCTGGAATTGAGTCATGGTGCAATGCTAGGCTCAGGGTACCAGGATTAAGGGTACAAGTGCTGCCCACTCTAAGTGGTCTGGGTAAGATAAAAGAAGAAGAAACATGCTTTTAAGGCCACTTGTTGCTTTTTCTTACCTTGTGGGCACCATGAACTATTTACCTCTGAGATGCCTCTTTGCCAAGTCACTCTGCCTTGGAGCCAGTCGATTCTGACTAAAACCTCTACAAACTCTGAGATAAATAAACCATTCCCCCTTAAACTTTGGATGTCAGGTATTTTGTCTCAGCAACAAAAGAAAAATAATTAATATAGGATGCAAGGGCGGGATCATCAAAGATATCCCTCTCTTTCTCAGGGCCCACTCTAATTATCCTGATTTATGGAATTTTTCAAAGATAAAAAAACTTTAAATACCTCAAAGAAGGGATTTCATTCCATCTCTTCTGCTTTATTCAGAAATAATTTAGCCAAAAAATAGTATTATAATCTAAACTGCCATTTTGTGCCCACCTCTAGCCATTTTCCAGTTCATTCTGCACTCCAAGTATACTGCAGTAGTAGGTAAATTGTTCCTTCTTCAGACTCACAGGGTCATATCTTTCCCAATTTTGAAAGATATGGCTTAACGTCAAGGTTGTTGGGATCTGCAGGGTGCTTTTCAAGATATTTCCCATGGTGTGTCTTGAGGGTATGGAGTGAGGAAACTAGGCCTGGGATCCTTTAGAGGACATTCCCTGCACAAAGACAAGACCTGTTGAGTGCACAAGGCATCCTTTGTGATATTCAAGTACTTACTAAGCAAATGTCTCTGCTCAAAGCTCTGGTGGAAGCACTGGTGCCTTCCTTGATGAGTAGAGTCCCATCAGGACTCTCTCAGCCTTGGAACTCTCCATGCTGTCACCCACTAACTCCTGGGAGAGAGAGGTGGGGCTCCTTGCATTCCCGTATCCACTTAAGAAACAGTAGATCAGGGTGGTGCCCTCCCTCCCAGGGCTCCCTTAGCTGGGAAACAGTATCACACTCATCCCATCAATGTCTTAGTTTGCTCAGACCAGCAGAGGTTATCTGAATTTTTGAGAGGATTTAACCAACATCTTACATGTTCTCCAAAAATGAAGGTTTTAGCCTATAAATGTGAAAATTCTGAGAGGTCTCACAATTTATGTCTGTTAATAAGACTACAAGAATAAAACATTGAATTTTCTTTAAAACTCTTCCTCATATTGCAAGAAATGGACAAATCAAGTGGTCAAAGGAATCTGTAACTTTCCTTGATTCAAGGTGATAAGATATCATGGATACTGAACCTGCATGCCCAATATTCTGTAGACACCAGAACTATCATCTTTGCAGTTGTGGTAACAAATGATAGACCACTGAGACAGGAAGTATTGCAAGGATCATCAGAAAGATACAGACAACCATTTCCCACAATGGACAAGTCAGAAAATTTTCAGTCTACACCCATTTTCGTAATGCTAGTAATTAGCATTTATCAGAAGGGAAATACGTCTCTACACACAGCAGTAATACTTGCTGGGAGTAAACTCCAGCCCATCTTTCCAAATACCACATCCATAGCGACATTCTCCAAAATGACCACAACTAGCAGAGGTGACGCAGAGAACAACCACAAGGAAGTAACGTCAGAGCATTGCACAAATATCAGACCGATACAAAATGCAGGAAGAAAACAGTGAACATGAAGAATTTCCCTAAAGTGCCCATGATAGCCGAGTTCCAGATTTATCACAGACTAGAAGGGAAATCAGGTTGTTTACCTCCTACCTTGAATTTGCAGGCATTTCCTATGAATGTCAGGTTTAAGCCCTTCTATGTAAATAATTTTTTCACTTGTGTGGGCTGTTCAATGCTTTAGAACACTATTCCTTGCCTTTGTCTTTCCTATAAGATCTCAGGGACAGCACTGCAGAGGGAGTTGAGGGGCTACCTAAGCCCTGGACAGCAGCATCATCCTAGGCCCCGGAGCCAAGGAAGGAAAAAAATGGCCCCACTTTGTTCCAAGAAGATTATTAACAAGAATCTTAACAGGTGCTAAAAGGAAACATTGGACAAACCGCTACAAAGTTATCAAACTTACTAAACTGAGGTTCTGCCAACAGGTGAGCTATTCAAAGTACAATACTTTCCTCTGCTGGCCAAAGAGAGGAAGGGCGACAAACCTACAGCGTGGTCTTGTCCCACACCAGACTGTGGGAAGTGCTGGGACAAGGGAGGGAAGGTGAGTGCAAGGTCAGGGAGAGTGCCCAGCTGGGAGATAGAAAGCACCCGGCTTGGGTAGACTGGTGCAGGACCCGCGCAGGGCCAACAAAGTGAGCAAGACCAGCAAGGAGAGAGATGAGAGGTTGTGTGCTCCTGTGGGCCTTGGGCACACAGTCAGGCATTCTGACCTCTGCTCCGTGCCCAAGACTTGCAGGTACACAGCACAAGTGGCTGACCTTGTGGCTGACGTTGTGTGTGCAAGTGGCCTGAGCACCAGCAGCCACCAGCACATGCTTGATTGAGTCACTACCAGACAGGCACTGCCTGCTTCCCACACCACTGCAGGTAACGACTGAAGCAAGGTTGGTCCAGAGAACAAAGAAGTCCCAAGAAGAGCCACATGAACTTGCTGCTCCCATCCAGAGAACACCAAGCCCCAAGGCAATCCAGCTAGTGGATTGCTACACAAAGGAAAGTCACGTGATACAACCTGATGAATGTATAAATAAAGGTGCTGCAGTGGTTGAGCAGTTCCTTTCCTCTCATCCAGAGAGAAGGCTCCACCTCACCCCAGACTTCTGTATCTCGTCTTCATTTCTTCACCTTCTCGCCACCCTTCACGGTCCTCACACCAGGAAATTCGAGAGCTGCCCAGGCCGTGGCACCCTACTTGCTGTAGCTGGTGAGGCCTCCTCTGCTATAGGTCAAGGTGGGTGTAGCACCAGAGCAGATTTCAACCCAGACATCCCTAAGCACTGAAGGGAATACCATTTTCACCCCCAAGAAGGCCAGAAACTGACATCTCTACCCTGTTGGCCCTGCTGTAAGGAAGAAGGGCAAGAACTACACAGCTAGTCAGCCCATCTCCCGAGGAGAGCAGGACTGGAGGGAAGTGCCTCCCTGCCTGCTCTCCCAGGAGGAAAATGATGGTGGCTAAATTCTGCTAGGTTTCTGCTGGCCTGGCCTCCAAGTCCTGAGTTATGCAGGCAAGCTGCCATAGTATCAAGCAATCACTGCCCCATGCTAAAACAGGACACCCCAGATGGCAGGGTGGGTGTGCTTCGGGCAAATACTGGGGACACGAGAACCCCAGGGCTAAACCAGTAATCCAAGCTCTGATCTGCTCCACCCATGCTGTCTCTATCCACTGTGCCTCTGTGGGCCGAGGGGCAGGGCAGTGAAAGAGGCAAGCATGCCTGACAGGTGATTAACAGGCTATGCCCAATTGCCCAGTCTCTTTTCCAGTTCTCCATGATTGAAGTTACACCTTCTCCGGCCAGCTTGCTGTGCCCTAATCTCCTGCCTCACTGGGTTTCTGAGATGTAAGATTTCAGATGCAATTTCCCAAAGCATGACTCTGCTTGTGATGTTCACACTCACTGACCCGATGGAGAAACCCTACTCAGACCAGCTCATTCCCCAGTTCACATCACTATGAAGAGTGTTCAGTTAAGTCCTCTGTAGAGGGCAGACAAGCTATTACAGTGCCATCTTAGAGGAGGAGGTTCTCAGGGTCCAGAATGGGGCAAAACTTCTCCAATGTGTACTGTGTGTTGGCTCTGGATTAAGCTCAGCCATACAGACATCATTTCTGCCTTATCCCTAAAGTGAGCAGAGAGGGGCAGAAAATAAACTATGAGGACCGTGAGGCTCCTTGCTGACATTAAGACCAGGGTCTGTGAACATCACAGTAAGGAGGGCTAGACTTCTGGAAAGGACATAGGATTCTGTCAAAGGTTTTCTGTTCAGAGTGCGTGGCTTGCATTCCGAGTACATCCTAGTCTGGGTCTTGTGAACTTTCCAGGTATTGCCTCAGCCAGAGTCACCCAGCACAAAAGACTGCTTGCAGAGGTGGGTGATTTCCTGTGAGAACTTTACACGGAATTTTAATTTTGATATTATGTAGTGTCATATCATAGTATTTGTTTACCATGAAAATTAAATCTTTTATCCTTCATTTCTTATTCAGGTGAGCTACCTGTATCTGCTTACTTCTACATACATTTGCTTCTCTCCTAATGAATAGCTTCCTAATGTACTTTGCTCCCAAATTGATGTTTTGGTTGCCTTTCAGTTTTCTTTAGAATTGCTTATGGACTATATTTCTATTAACAAATCTCTTACAATTCCTTGGATGGATTCTAATCTTTTGAGGCTCCAGTTAAAACTCTGTAAGGAAATTAAGAAAGGCCCTCTCTATTGCACTGTGGTGAGCAATGTGTTTGAAAATTTATATTTTAGTTAAAAAGTAACACTGGGAAGGTAATACTGTTTGGTAAAGTGCATCTAATTGTCCTACTTTTCTTCAAAAGGTTACTTTTCATTTTTGTTAGATGAGGTAGAAATTTAAATTGTCAACTTACCGCTTTTATTACTTTATACTGGAAGGTCAGCAGACCTTAAAAATCTCTGAAGTAGTTTCCAGATATTTCACACATTTAATCACCTTTCTCTCTGAAAGCAGAAAATAATGGTAAAAGGATGCTTTGTTTATATGCTACCTCTTGGTGACGACCACATGGGCCTCTTAATGTGACATGTTGTCAATTAAACCCAGAACGGCACCTCTCAGTGCTTATGTACCACGCTGTGGAGGTTTGCTGACTGGCTCACCTGGTTCCGCCTCAAAAATGCAGGTAAGTTGTCCCTCTGGGTTATTCTTATCATTGCATTTGGTGGGTGTCCAGCTCCCGGTGATCCTTCCATCCTAGCTGTGCCCCTTCTTCACAGGTCTTCCTCATGTACTTTGCCTAAAGACAGCCACCTCTACTTCTCCACAACTGCTCTTGATATTCTCTGCTTATATTTTCCTCATAGTAGTAATCCCTGACAGGAGAATTCGTGTGTGTGTGTGTGTGTATGTGTTAAGAGTGTGCTATGGTTTGTGTTTGGATGTTCCCCCAAAGCCTCATGTAGTCATGAGAGCTGGGTATTTTGGAAGCAGCTAAATCTAGAGCTTGTGATTGGTTCGTTGTCTATTGCTGGGATTGGTGATGTGTGTGCTACACCTGCCCTAGAGTGGGTATAAAGTAAAGGAGGAAAAGGAGTTGCCACTCCCCTGCTTTTATTGTTTTGGCTATCTTCCACACCCTTGAACTACTGCTCCTCTGC
Source organism: Cuniculus paca (assembly GCA_004365215.1). Lineage (NCBI taxonomy): Eukaryota > Metazoa > Chordata > Mammalia > Rodentia > Cuniculidae > Cuniculus > Cuniculus paca. The sequence continues at coordinate 20,314 of RJWT010002218.1, forward strand.
CGTGCCACCCTGCCTTGGAGTCAGCTGATTATGGACTCAAACCTCTACAAACTGTGAACTAAATAAACCTTTCCTCCTTTAATTTTGGACATTGGATATTTTGTCTCAGCAAAGACAGAAAAGTAACCAAGACAGAAATTGTTCCAGGACAGCGAGATCATTGCTGCAATGTTGCCCAGCCATGTGGCTTAAGAGTCTTGGGAAATAATTTGGAAGGTTTTGAGAAATTGGCCAAAGAGGCAGCCCCTGTATGCTGTAAACTACATGAGAGACTCTGGTCAGAGGTTATCCCTCATTTTTGCAAGTGACAGGGAAGCAGAGCTGCAGCTGAGGCCATACAGGGCTGACTGGGTGTGAGTTGGCATTGAGGACGCTGCATGGCAGCTACATCTGCCCACTACCATCCACTTTCCTATGTTTCTGTTGCCTCAGGACCTAAACCTCTCTCAGAGTTCTGTGACTTGTACAAGGTTTCTGGTATCCCTAAGCAGCTTTCACACCTTATCCCCAAATCCCAGCAATGCTTGTGTTTGACCTTCTTGCTGTGGGCTAGGTCAGTCAGTAATCACTTGAGACTTTCTACTTTCCAAAGTTTTGTTGGCACCTGTGGTCTCCTGGTAACCCTGACGTCATTTGTTTTGTCTTTACTTGTTTTGTTTGCTTATTTGTTTGTTTTCTGTTTTTATAGGTGCATGCTTTAACAAACCTCTTTACTTGATTCTTGTAGGGGTCCTGGGTATCAAAGGTTCAGGTTGGATCAGAAGTCTCCTAACCTATGGTATATTTTTGCCCCCAGAATTACCTGTGAGATATTCAGATTCCTGAATTTTTCTTTTATTTTTTCCCCTGAATATGCAGAGTACAAACAGGATGTAGATTATAAACATAACCTTGCCAAATAATGACAAACAGAATTTACCCTCGTGCCCATTACTCAAGAAATGGAATTTTACCTGCACCCTGATAGCCCACTCCCCTGTAACTGCTCCCTCCTGCCTCCCCAGAGGTAGGAAAGCTCCTGGCTGCCAAGGGCACGGAGAGTTCGTTTTTAAATTCTGAGTGTGTAGAGCCATCCAGTATGTATTATTTTTGGTCTCTTTTTTTTTTTTTTTTTTTTTTTTTTGTACCTGGGATCCAACTCAAGGCCTTGCGATTGCCAGGCGGGCACATATGGTCTCATTTCTTTTGTCCAATATTAAGTTTGTTCTACATTATTGTGTCTTAGTAGTTCAAACAGCTTCCCTAGTTTTGGAACATTCCATTGTGTGAGTATACCACTGTTTATTTTATTGTAGTTGGACACTTGAGTCATTTCTGGTTTCGGCCTTTTGTGAGCACTCTTATGAATATCTTTGGAGTACAGGTCCCATTCCTGCTGTGGGTACCTAGACATGGATTCTGTGGTTGCAGGAAACTTGAGTCTCAGTTCAGCACACACTGCCAGGTCACCTCCTATGTGGTCATATTAGTTGACCCTCTGTTCAGAGTAGGTCAACTCCGGGGCCTCTGCATCCTCACCAGCACTTCCAATTTTCTTTTCTTTTTTTTTTTTTTTTTTTTTAAGTTCTGGTCATTCTAATATGTATGCCCTGACATCACATTGTGATTTTAGTTTCCACTTTCAGGCTTTGTAGTACTCTTGACTCTAAAGTTATTTATGAATCTCTTCCTTTCTGAAGTATTCTTGAAAACGTGTCATGTGTATATTTTGAAAAATAGAATCATCTACTTAGTGCAACCCTATCCTTTATTCTGAGAATTGTTTAAGCCTGATCTAGGTACCTCCTGTCAGCTACAATGTTCTTGAGATTAGGATATTTATATATTAGAAGGCCCACTGGAGCTTTCAGGTTAGATTTTATTATTATTTCAAACTATTTAGAGTTATTGTGGGTTAGCTCTTTATAATACTACTTATCTCTCATTATGCTTATAAATTTGGACTAACATGGAATAATGCATTGCATCCATGCATGTCTCTTTCCCTCACTCTAATTTTGTTCAGTGCTGGGAATTGAACCCAGGGCCTTGAATATGCTAGTCAAGTACTCTATCACCGAATTGTATTCCAGGCCCTTTTTAAAATTTCATTTTGAGACAGAGTCTCATTAAGTTGCCCAGACTTGCCTAGAACTTACAATTCTCCTGGCTCTGGCTCTTGAGTTGCTGGGACTACAGGTGGGCTACTACACTCAGCTGTAATTTACTTTTTCAATTCTGTGCATGTATATGTTTTCAAGAGGGTTCTTTGAGGTGCTAATATCTTTTCTCATAGTTAACATGTCTGTCAGGAGGTAATTGGCTGGGTTCTCTGGGTGGTATCCTGGGAAGAACTGCAGGTCCCTGGACTGGGAACAAGTACTCCACTCCACTCATTCTAGTCTCACCTGCAAAGTCACTGAATGAACTCCAGTGATTCTGAGAACAGTTCATGCAACCCTACTTTAGTGGATAAACTTGGAACTCAGATGCCTGTTGATTAGTGTGTGCTAGCTTGCTTGGGCCTCACCTGACAGTCCCTGACTTGAGTCATGAATGCCCACCAGGGTGACCCATCAAGCATGGTTTAGCTTGGTGGGAGTGATTATTTATTCATTTATTTATTTGTATTGCTAGGGGTCAAACTCAGAGCCATACCCATGCTAGACATGTGCTCTGCCACTGAGCTATATACCTCCAGCCTTGAGAAGGGATGTTAATGGATGGTAGCCACTCCCTCTCATTCTTTGCATAGATTTTGTTAAGATTTATATAGTGACCACTAGAGTTACAGCTCCTTCTCCTTGAGTTCATGCTGGTGTCCAGTGAGTCCTTCTTGTCTCTTATCTCTTAGGAACATTGGTGGGCAGTGTGCTATCATAGTCCCTTGCACACAATCCCGAGGACATCTTCAGTGAGGTTAGCAGCACTTTTCCAGGTACCTCTTGAGTCAGGACATTACCATAGTTACCTTGTACTTTTTTCCCTTTTCCTTAGTATTTGTTGATGTGGTCCTTCTACTGCCTTAATTTTATAGTGCCATTGCTGACTTGTCCCCAAGTCATGTGGTGCACCTTTTGTGGAAGCTGAAGCCTCCACCCTCTCAGAGAGGGCATGGATACTGTATCAAGTCCTGAATGTAGTTTATAAAGAAGTAAACAGACCACCTATTTATAAATCACTCTTGGGTATCCCAGGTTTGAGATTCAAGTCTCAGTTGTTTATAATTCACTTTGCCAGAATTTGAACCACCTAATCCTTAATTTTTTTCTCCTCCTCCTTCTTTTTCTGAATTTTTGTGTCAGGATCCTGCTGTGTAGTCCGTGCTAGCTTTGCACTTGCAATCCACCTGGCTCAACTTCCTGAGTGTTGGGATTGTAGGTGTATGCCACTATACCTCAATTTTTTTGTATGTGTGACATGGATCAAATCCATGTGAAAGATAAGCAAATTCTTTATCATCACTAAGCTACATCCACGGCCCCAGAGCTTCTAATTCAAGTTTATTTTTATGAAATATGTGATAAAATTTATAGCAGACTCATCTTTCGCCTGCTTGGAATTTGACTTTCCAAATTCCTTGTAAAAGGCTTCCACGGTGATTCTGAAGAGGAACTCTCCTATGGTCTTGACACGCAACAGCTGACTCCGTGGTGAGCATCTGCCAGTACTCCAGGATGACGCTTCCATGGTGATTCTGAAGTGAAACTTTCCTATGGTCTTGACACGCAACAGCTGACTCCGTGGTGAGCATCTGCCATCACTCCAGGATGACGCAGTCTTTCTACAGCTTGCTGCTAAACACGCTCCTAGGTAAGGTGGAGTCCTGTGTGCGGTCCTGTCTCCGGCACTTCCTCAAGACAGGCCTTTGAAAAGTCATATAAACCAGCTGATCCCTCAGCTTGCAGATTAGGCTACTGTCACTGGCTGGCAGGTAAATGGGAATTCCATGGGGGCTGCTGTGAGCTCGTGTGGCATCTAACTGGGCGGCAGACGTGGGTCAGTGTGCAGCATAACCCTCTACCCGCGTAAGAGCTCTGCTGAGTTTGTCCTGTAGTTCCAGTGACTGTGGAAACCAATGCTAGTGAGTGCTGGAGTGAGTAGGCAGATGTTTGCTATAAAATAACTGCCTGACTTAGTCAAGGCAACTCCTTAACAAGGCAACTCCTTAACAAGTTTCAGTTGAAGAGGAAAAGACTTAGAAATGGGTGGTGGTGATAATTCTGTGACATTAACACTAGTGAACTGACACAATTTGAGCATTTTCTGAAATAATCTATAGTCAGCATTATCCTTTTCCCCAAAAAAGGAAATAAGAAAGCATAATAAAAAATAAGAATATGAAATTAGCTACACCTGTAAATGAGTCAATATTTTCTAAGAAGACCTCTTAATACATAGAATGTAAAAATTTTCCAAAAAAACATAATTATTCTATATTATTGGTAGAAACAATACAGATACCAAATGATAACTCCGGTATTTTGAAAATTAAATTATACATTACTAGAAAATAAATAGTAACTATAATAGCCAAAGAAGTGATCCTTCTCATTGATTTGAAAGTGAAAGAAATTTAAATAATTTATTGTTCTTGGCAAAATGGTTAATAGCCAAAAGAAAAAAGGTCACAGATACATGAAAGAAAACAGGTAAAAGGCATGAAAAGGCAGTTTGAAGAGAAATTACAAACCACCAATGACCAATACTGAAAAAAATCCAAATTACAACCTTATTGTATATCTTTTGGGGAGAGAAAGGATTAAAGACTTTTTTATAATTAAGTTCATTAGTACAATTTACATACATATAATGATCACACTCATCATAGGGAACTTGTACCTGTACAGGGCAAGTCTTAGTTTTGCTTTTATTTTTCCTCCCATTCTTGTCCCCTCCTTTCAGCCCCTTTACCCCTCCTTATTTCCATTTTATCCATTATTCTCACCTTTTTCTCTTCCTTTCCTTCTCCCCTCCCTTTTCCCTTTCCTTTTGTACAATTTCTTCCTATTTCACAATATCAATTATATATTTTGGTTCTTATTTACACTCAGTTTCTCATACCACAGACACAATGTGATATTTATACATAAATGTCCAATTTATTTCACTTAATAACATGGTCTCAATGTGCATCAATTTAGCTATAAATGTCTCAAGTTTACCTTTCTTTATGGCTGAGTATTACTCCATCAAATAAATTTCTTTTTAAGTCATTCATCAGTTGATGGGCATTTGGGTTGTTTCTAAGATTTAACTATTACAAACTGCCACTATAAACATGCATGTGCATATATCACCATGGTATGATGTTTTTTAATCTTTTGGAAAGATACCAAGAGAGTGGCTAGGTCAAATGGAACCTATAGTCCAAGTTTTTTGAGGAATCTTCATAGTGATTTCCACAGTGCTTGCACCAGTCTGCACTCCCACCAAGAGTGGAGAAGAGTTCCTTTTTCCCCACAGTCCCATCAGCATTTGTTACTGGCTGATTTCTTGATGATAGCCATTCTTTTTGGAATGAGATGGAATATCAGCATTGTTTTAATTAGCATCTCTTGAATGATCAGTGATGTTGAACATTTTGTCATACATTTGCTGTTTGTACTTCTTCTGAGAAGTGTGTATTCATTCCAGATGCCCATTTATGAACTAGATCTTTAAATTTGGGGGGTCTTATTTTTTCAATTCTTTATATGTTTTAGACATTAGTCCTTTGTCAGAAGAACAACTGGCTAAGATTTCTTCCCACTCTGTGGGTTGCCTTTTTACTCTGTTGGTGATTTCTTTTGCTGTACAAAAGCTTTTTAATAGGACAAGATCCCAATTGTTGATTCTTTGCAGTATTTCCTGTGATGTCAGAGTTTTATTCTTGAAATTTCTGCCTGCACCTATGTCTTCAAGAGTCCTACTCATTCTCTTTTCCAGCTGATTTAGTGTTTCCGTTTCTTTAAGAGGAGAAAAGCACAGGAAAATCAAAAAACAATCAAACAAACGAAAGCCAAATGACAACATCATTAACAACAACAACAACAAAATGATAGTGATATAGGATTTCAAAACAAGATGATAGGAATTTAACAATGGTTGTTATATTGCATAGTGTTATCTTCAAAATAGTTGCTCAGGCTAATGTTTCTGTTTTAATATTTATTTTATTTTCATAATAAAGTATTTATTTTCAATACCTATCATTGAAAATGAGAATATATATTTTATGTATAAATGAATATCACAAATTTGTACTTCTGATTATATAATCTGTAACTGAACCAGCACCCACACTGGGCAAAACTAGGAAAGTTAAGCATAAATACTGATTGCTGGCTCTGAAAAGCTCCCAAGAAATCTAGCATCTCCCAGGAAATCTAGTACCCCAAAGAAAAGGATATGTCATCAAATCGAGTTCACCTTTCCACATGTTTTCCTTTTTGCCATTTGCCATTTCTTGATGTATGACTAAATACTGAGAATAGAGGCACTGAGTAACTTTTAAGAGACAAAGAAGCATGTGGGCTTTTAGTCAATTTCATAAGACTAAGAGACAAACGAGTGTAGGGTGCTAAGACAATCAGAAATTAAGAAGTCAAGGACACAGAAAGAATAGATGAGGAGAAGTAGCCTGTCACTGGCAATGGTTTTCCCTTTTAGGCATTTTCCAATCAAGTGACAAAAGATCACAGGCTAAGAAATAAAGCAGAAACCAGCTCAAGGAAAGCAGAGTTTCTCCAGTCACATCGTACTGGACAGCTAAGTGAAAGTACAGTACTTACTAAGTAGGAGGGGCTCTATAAAAATCCAGGTGCTTAGTGATGGTCTTATGGTTAATACATTGTGTCAACTTGAGAAGTTCAGAAGTTTAACTGAGAGACTCAGCAGGGAGCCAGGGTTCTTACTTTGTAAATATCTCCATCCTGTGCAAAGGAGGGCAAGGAGATTTTGTGAGTGTTACACCCACCCTGAAGTTTTTGCGGGGGTGGGGTGGGTGGCCTGTGTACAATTTAGGGATGGAGAAGAGGCTTGTGTTTTGCCCTCTTTTGCTCTGGCTGCTGCCTTGGAGTGTTGCCTGAGTGCCATGCCACCCTGCCTTGGAGCCAGCTGATTATGGACTGAAATCTCCAGAACTGTAAACTAAATAAACCTTTTCTTCCCTAACTTTGGGTGTCAGGTGTTTGTCTCAGCAACGAAGAACAGTAACCAAAACAGATGGCATCTAAAGGAGTATGTTCTGAAAATGGGTACAAATAGAAGATAAATTGTGCCCGTATTAGGGAAAATGAAGTACCTGCCCCAAGACACCTTTGACCTGACCCCCAGAACCTCTGAATATGTTAGGTTACATGGCAAAGAGGAATTAAGTTTGTTAATAACTGACCTCAAGAGATAGAGATTATCCTGAATCATCCTGGTGGGATAAGTATAAGGACAAGTGTCTCAAAAAGTGGAAGAGGGAGGCAGAAGAAGAGGTTAGTAAATATGGAAGAATGGTCAGAGTAATGTAAAACTGTTGACTTTGAAGGTGAATTAAGAGACCGCAACCAAAGAATGTAGGTGATTTCTACAAGCTAGAAAAGACAAAGAAAGGTATTATTTCCTGGAACCTGCAGAAGGGAATGCAGTCTTGTCAACACCTTGGTTAAAGCCCAATGAGATCTGAATGAGTCTTTGAGGCTGCAGAGCAGTAAAATAATAATATACATTGTTGAAAGTTACTGAGTCTGTGGTAAGTCCTTATCTCAGCAGTAGGAAACTATTGCAGTCTTACAAAGGTACCAAATAAACTTAATGTTAGCTGAGTCCCTGACTGAATTGGGAAGATCCGACCCTTTCCTACCTGTCAAAGATAGACTGACTCCTCCGCAGGGAAGACAACACTACGGTATTTCTGGTACTCAGTATAAAACTTCTGAAGCCAGGCGTGGTGGCTCATGCCTGTAATCCTAGCACTCGGGAGGCTGAGACAGGCGGATCGTTGTGAGTTCGAGACCAGCCTGGGCTACAAAGTGAGCTCAAGGCCAGCCTGAATGGCATAGTGAGACCCTGTCTCAAAAACAGGGCTGGGGATCTAGCTCATCGGTCTAAGCGCCTGCCTGGTAAGCTCAAAGTCATGAGTTCAATCCCCGGTGCCGCAAAAAAAAAAAAAAAGAAAACTTCTGGTACTCAGCATAAAACTACTGCTAGAGACAGACTGACATCTCCAGATCAAGATGTCTTTATCAGTAAGTTATTATGAACATTTAAAAAAGAAATAATGGCAATATTGTTGCCAAAACACTTTAAGAGAACAGAGGAGGAAAAACCATTTGCATTTATTTTATGAAGCCAACATATCCTTGAATCCACAATTTCAAAAATACAGGGAAAATTATACACTGATACAACTTAGAAATAATAAAATCCTAAACATATAAATAGAATCTAGCAACATACAGAAAGAATAACATCACAATTAAGTGGTACTTATTTTAGGAAATAATGTTGCTTTCACATCTAGAAGTCAATTTACATAATTCATCCCATTACTGCAATAAAGGAGGAAATGATCATCTAAATACATACAAAACTTTTTAATGAAAGTCAATACTCTATATTAATGATTTTTATGGAAAAAATAAAACAAAATTTCATAACAAAATAATAGGAAAATAACAATAGTTGATACATTACATATTATTTTCAAAGTAGTTACTCAGAATACAAGATAAAGGCATAAAAATTTTTTTAAAAGATATTAGCACAAACCTTTCTGTATGATGAACTAAGAGAAACTAGTTGTATAACTATCTTGCATTTATTTTTCTTTTACCTTCCTTCCTTTCCCCTTTCTCCCACAAGAATTCTTCTTTTCTTTCAAACAATTTCTTCCCATTTCACAATATCTATTATACATTTTGATCTTTACTTACTCTTTCAGTTTCTAACACCAGGGAGACAATACAATGTTTACACATGTGGGTCTGATTTTATTTCACTCATGAACACAGTTTCAAGTTATCTTTGACCAGAGGCCAAACATGTTCAATGGAAGAAAGATATCTCTTTAATAAATGGTGTTGGAAAAACTAACTTTCTACATACCAAAGACCAAAACTAGACCCATATCTATCACCATGCACTAAACTATAACCAAAATAGATCAAAGATCTAACTATTAAAACAGAAACACTAAATCTACTGGAAGAGAAAATAGGTAGAAATCTTGAAGAAATAGGTGCAGGAAGAGACTTCATGAACAAAACCCAGATTGCACAAGAAATACTATAAAGAATCAACAACTGAGATCTCACTTTATTAAAAATGTTTTTGCACAACAAAAGAAATCACCAACAGAGTCAAATGACAATGCACAGATTGGGAAAAAATTTTAGCCAGTTGTCCCTCAAAGGATTTTGAATCTATAACACGTAAAGAACTGAAAAAAATCTGACCCTCCCCAAATTCAGAGACTGAATCCAACACTGAATGTTTGAGATGAATATGCACTTCTCAGATGAAGAAAAACAAACAGCAAATAAACATATCAAAAAATGTTGAACCTCATTGGTCATTAGAGAGATTCAAATTAGAACAATGCTGAGATTCTATCTCATTCCAAAAAGAATGGCTATTATCAAGCAATCAACCAATAACAAACACTGGAGGGGCTGTGGGGAAGAAGGCACCCTTCACCACTGTTAGTGGGAGTGCAGACTGGTGCGACCACTCTGGAAATCACTATGGAGATTTCTCAAAAAACTAGGATTAGAGGTCCCACTTTTCCCAATTATTCTACATTGAGTATCTTCCTGGAAGAATTAAAAGCATCATACCACAGTGATATACGTGCACCCATGTTTACCACAGCACAGTCTCATTACAAGTGTGGCATTTTGACTAAAATAATGCACTTAATAATAACAAGATGATCAAGTACAGCCTAGAAACTGACAATCTGTGGTAACTACTAATTTGCTATCTCTAACCCTAGGAGCAACATTTATAGTTAGATAACAACATCTAACATAAACCAGGAACTTGTATGCAGTGAGTTTCCCCCTTGGTAGAGTGATTTTATCTTGTGGGGAAGGGGAATTTAGGAGGGATAGGGGACAAAACAGCAATAACTGAAGAGAAATATAGTGGAAGCAAGGCTGAAGGACAATTTGGATGATGTCTTGGTTACTTTTGTCTCATTGTTGAGACAAAATACCTGACACCCAAAGTGAAGGAAAGAGAGGTTTATTTCTTACAGTTCTGGGGGTTTCAGTCTCTACTCAGCTGGTTCCAAGGCAGGGTAGCATGGCTGAGGGGCAACTGTTCATGGCGACTGCAAGCCACAAGAGCAAACTACGCAAAAGAGGGAAAAATATGTCTCCTTTCCAACCTTACATTGTATGTTGGCTCCACCCCTGGGCGGGTGCAGAACTCACACCATCAATCTCAGCACTAGACAATGAATCAATCACAAATGCTAGATTCAGCCGCTTCCATGACTACATGAGGCTTGGGGGGGCCACTACAAACCATAACAGATGATCACCCAAATTATGGGAAGCCAAAGAAGAGGACAGGAGAGAAAGAATGAACCAGAAAGATTAGAGATAATTTTCATTCATATGTAAGTACTAGAAAATCAAGAAAGACCACTGAGGAAAGAGAGGACTGAGAAAACAAACCAACAATAAAAGTCAAAACCTAAACACCCCTCCAAAACAATTATTTTTTCCTAGTGCCTCTAGTTCTGTGTTAGCTCCCTAGTCAGAACCAGAGTCTGTACTGAGTAACCTCACCAAGTCTGCAGTAGGATTGCGGCTGGGTATGGGACTTGGCCATATCACTGACTCCCTTTACACACTGATCGCAGGGCAGGGTGGGGGTGCCCTTTTCCCACTGCTGGTCAAAGCCACTTGTCTGCTTGCACTGCTGGTTGCATAGCGGGGTGGGTGTGCCCTTTTGCAGTCACCTGCCAGGAACACTTGCCTGCTTTCACTACTGGTTGCAGACCAGGAAGCTGCTTCCAGTCCATTGTAGCAAGAGTTAAAACTGGCTTTTAGCCCCCAATGGAAAGGAGTCTGGGTGGTCCCAGTTCCTATTTCTTGGCAAAAGTCCCCCCAGTCTGCTGTCCACCTGCCAACTGTCTACTGTGACTGGATGACCCATCTCTCTTTTGACTCAGGAAAGTTGGCAGTGAAGCCACCCTGGAGCTGTTCTGCTGCTGGAACTCAAACCCCAAGCCTTTTAAAGTAAAATAGAGGTCCCACCCCACAACTGTATGCCAGGCACCACTTTAGTCCATTCATCAACACCTGATTCTGGGGTGCACCACTCAGGAAACTGTGTCTCATGTTGTCACTGCTATACCCAACTGTACAAGTATCTCCCAGTTCAGGTCAGGTCTCAGTCTCCCCGTGAGGAGCAAAGTTGCATTTGCTGTATCCAGCCCACCAGGACAGCTATGCGGCTGCTCTAGCTGCACTGTGTGGTCTCAGATCTGCCGCGGTGAGATGTTTCTGCAGTAGCAATGGATCCTATTTTCTTTTCCACTGTCAGTTCCCTCATGGGTCCCATGTGCCATGCACACCCGTTGGATTCTCTCTGGCTTGTTGTTCTCTGGACTCTCAGCACTTTGTTCTGGTTAAGCTACGTAGCTAAACTCAGCACTCCCCCATTTCTCTTCTCCTCAAGTGCTTTTTCATTACCAATGATTAAAGAGATGGAATATTTCTGAACTGGAGAGGAAGTAGTGTAACAAGCACTTTACCATTGGTGTAAGCATAAATAATATGTCTTTTCTTTATTAAGAGCTAAAATGTTAAAATTCGTTGATAATGTAGCAATTCCATTTCTAGAGCTATATCCTATAGAAATACTAGCAACAGTAATATAATGCAGTGCTTTTTTACACACTGCAAATTGAACCAAGTGTCCATCATACAGAGAATAGTTAAATATGTTTATGGAATATCAATAAACCATAATTCCAGGTGGGCTATTAAAAAGAATATTGCACATATGTCATGGGCACAGAAAACTCTAATTACTGCCATAAAACTAAATTGAATAGGTAAGTTACCTCAATTTTGAGAATAAATTTATATAAAAATATCTACCTTAACATTAAAGTCAATTGACTGTTTGACTATTTTCAAACAATACAGAAAAATCTTAATTCAACCCAATAAAAATGAAATTGGATTATACACAAATCAGACATAAGCCTTCATTATGACTTTTATTAAAAATAATTGAAAACAGTTTGCCTCCATAGAAATAGGGTAGCTCAAAATTCAACTCTCTTTAATAATTATCAGCATGAATTCTCCTATGTAGTGTTAAGTATAGAAACACAGCAGTTAAAGATGAATCCACACTGACCTTAATATGGACCTTGTTCAGCATAGATGTTACATCATCCTAAGAAATCTTCCTTGACTTCAAGACTGGCTACCCCTCTTACATTATAATGAGCCAACTAAGATCACACTGTTCTATAATTATTTATGTTTATCTATTCATCTCTTGAACAAGACTCTTAACTTGTGAGGACAGAGAATGTCATTGACCTAGCCACTAGTACCTTTCCTGGCACACAATAAGTACTTGAAAAATAAGTAAATAACTAAATAAGTAAATGACTTAATAAGTAAATGACTAAATGTGGAATAAAACTTAATATCAGTTCTTTTACTCCACATTTTCTCTTTAATACTGGGGGCTGAACCCAGGACCTCATGCATGATAAGCAAGTGCTTTGATACTGAGCTACAACACGAATCTAAATTTCTGTAACTTTTTATGAGAAAAAGTGAAGAAAATCACTGGTGTCTAAAAAATTGTGTGTTGAGAAGCCTAATTCAATAGTCTCTTTCTGAAACTAAATTCAAAACTTAATAAAGAATAAATATCATAGCAATTTTAGTGGCAACAATGCATTGGAATGTGTCCCCCTGAAAAAGATATGCTAAAGTTCTAACCTCCATCACTTCAGAAAGTGACTTTATTTGAAAAAGGATCATTACAGACTTTAGCTAGTTAAAACAATACCATACTATAGTAAAGAGTGTATTCAATCCAATGTAACTGAAGTTTCTAAAAGACGTAAAGACAAAAAGATGGCGATGATGGAGGCAAAAGTGGGAGAGATGCATTTGCACGCTGAGAGGCAGCAACACAGGGAACTAAGACAAAGTCATAGAACAGCCTACCCTAGAGCCCTTGATAGAATAGGACCCTGTTACATTTTTTTTACTTCTTCCCCCTAGAGCTGTGCAACAATTAATTTGGCGTTTTAATTCAGTTTATGATTATTTTTATGGCAGCTCCAGAAAAGTAACACAGTGAACAATTCATCCATGTGCCATACTATTAATTAATAACTAGTTAATTAAATTTGAGAATAAGATGCTGTGATCTAAATGCCGCCCCCATTCATATTTTGGAACCAAATACCCAATGGGATAACATTAAGAGGTGGAGCCTTTAGGGAAATAATTAAGTCGTGAGGGCTCTGCCCTCATGCATGGGATCAGTGCCCTTATAAAAGAGGTTGGAGGGAGCTGCCACGCCCTTTCACCATGAGAGCAAGCCCTCATCATGCACAGACTTTATTGGCACCTCGATCTTGGACTTCCTAGCTTAAAAAACTGAGAAGTAAGTTTCCATTATTTATAAATTAGTCAGCGTATGCTATTTTCTTGTAGTAGCCCAAACAAATCAAGAAGGTACAAACTGGAAAATTTTGATTCCTAAATAAATATCAATAGTGAACAGCAGAGGGCGCTGCCCATCAGTACTTAGGGTTCAGAATAGAGAAACTCTGTGATCCATCTCAGGGCTCCAGGCCAGGCCACGGCAGTGAGTGGAGCTGCTCACATTTATCAGTCCCACGTTTGCACAAGTGAGTAAAACCACGAGGATTTGCTTGAAAAGCTAGGAGAATTTTCAATTTTCATATACCAGCAATTCACATAAAATAAACTAAGACCCTGTATGTACCAGCAGCCACCCTGGCTGGGTGCCCCCAGACTTCAGCTCCTCCTGCCCCATAGACTGCACTGTTGCTTGGCCTTCTCCATTTCACTCCTGTCCGGGAATCTGTCTGATCTTGCTCTCCAGTTGCTAGCTGAGGAGTCTGTGGTGTCAACATGGCACAACGAACAGTGGAAAGGGGAGGCTGGGGGTGAAGGCAGGGTACATAGGCTCAAGGCAGATGAGGCAACAACTTTGGTGCCACTGACAAAGCAGGGTACTCAACCAAAGAACAGCTCTTTCAACAAGGTGAGAGGATACAGAGAGCAGGAACAATGAAGGAAGCAGAGACAAAAAAGAAAAGGAAAAACAAGCGAGTGAAAGGGAGAATAGATAAGAAATGAAGAGAAGCAAGACAAAGGTCAGCCCCTTCCTAGAGCGTCCTACTTCCTTACTACCTTGAGCTCCTTTTCAAAGTTCCACCCTCATCTAGGGTCCGTCCTTGCACACGCCCCTCCTCCACAGCGCTACCAGCTCCGGACCTGGATGAATCTCCACACCGCCCTCCCTCTAGTGCCTGACCGGGACGAACACAGGCACACAAGTCCCTGGATCGGCTTGCGGGTCCACAAGAGGAGGGCTGTGTTGCTGCTACTCTAGGAAGAAACCGTCAATTCATTTTTCCACTGATGTTATTACACAATGGGAAGTTGTTAGGTCCTGGGTACTGCTAATCCTATAATGCAGGGCTGTAAAACTAAAATAAAATAAGACAGTTGGTCTCAGAACAAATAGCAACATATATAATATTATTACAGGAAAACAATCTATAATTCTCCCAAATTATGTTACAGATTTTTAGAGCACAATCTATTTCATAAATCATACGCCAATTCAACACTAAAACTTCTTGAAATCAATTTTATTTTATTTTATTTTTTTATTTATTTACTTTTTGAATCAAGGTCTCACTATGTATTCTAGGCTGAACTTGAACTTACTGTGTAACCCAGGTGGGCTTAGAACTCAAACAGCAATCCTGCCTTAGCCTCCTAAGTGCTGTGATTACAGGTGTGTGCCACCTGACTAAGTATATGCCAATTTTAAAAGATTGATATAGGGGCTGGGGATTTAGCTCAGTGGTGTAAGCACCTGCCCAGCAAGTGCAAGGTCATGTGTTCGATCCCCAGTGCCGCAAAAAAAAAAAAAAAGACAAAAAAAAAGATTATACACACACACACACACACATACACACACATATCACTAAGTGTTGAAATGCACTGGTGAAGACAGAAAGGTTTACTGTAGCTGTATCAAGGAAATCTTTAAAAACAAAGAAGAAGGAATTAGAATGCTGTTCTAGAGAAAATGTATGCCTCCACCAACCAGGTAGTATGTAAAGAAAAGAGACAGGTAGACATTAGATATAATGAGAACAGTTAAGAATGCAACACAGTGTTGTTGGGGAAAAGTAAGTATGGACTGTGGAGAAACAGAGAGATGAGAGAAGGAATGAAGGAAAACAGGAAGAAGAAATGAAAGATGAAGAATGAGAGGAAGGAAAAAAGGAATTAACACCCCCTTAAGTAGACTGATCCATGTGTCTAAATGAGATTTAGTAACTGCCAAAGAAAGTAAAAGTGCTGGCAGAAGTGTTTAAAATGCTAACAGATGATATTTTACCTGCGCATCTGAAAGTGACATAAGTTCAGCTAATTCTGAACAAGAGTGGAAGGGGAAAAGCATGTCCTCACATCTTTAAAGGCTTAACTTCATTTCTCTGCATTATGGGAGGCCCGTCTGAACACCCAATTTTAAGTGACTTTCTAGCATCCCAGTAACTTTCTAGCATCTTTCCCCATCTCCTTTATCTTTCTTCATAATATATATTGTAAAACAAATTATCCTCAATTGCCAGTTTTCTATTTCTTTCAACTGGACTCAAACAATGTCGGAAACAAAAACCTAGCCTGTCTTGTTCATAACTTATTTCAGGCACTTGGTGCCCATCACATAGAAAGTGCTCAATAAACAGTACCTGTAGACAAATAAAAAATGAAATAGATCAAATGAAGATCTGTTGTGGGTAGATACTAATGTTGAGTTAAGGAAATTGATTTTCAAGAATCCAACCAAAGGAAGAGCTTCTGTTCCCATTGTCTAAGTTTTATGTGCACAAGGAACCTTCTGACAGGTTCAACAGAACTCCATCCCTATTTCTCAATCACTACAAGCCTTTTATCTAGCCTGGTCTATAATTCCTCTCAGATGTTCCGTAAATGACAATGGAAACACGCACTGTGTCCATGGGGACCAACACACAATTAACTACACTTCCACTAGGCTCCATTGGGTTTTCAGAGCATTTGGACTGGCTATTCGTCAGAGACTGGGAGGTTCATCACTCTCAGAGCAAGAATTTTCTTTTTTTTTTTAATTTTTTATTTTAAAGATAGTAAAACCCAACAAAACAAAACAGAATAAATTCAGTCAAAACACAGCAGTGAAATTGGTACAGAACATCAAAGCAGGGTAATGGGAAAACAACAATGGTTACTATAGAATATCTTGTTATCTTCACAGTACTTTTCCATTCCATCAGTTATAGCAAAATCAGACCAAAACAAAACAGAATAAAACCAATCAAAACACAATATTGAGTAAAGCCAAAAAAAATTTAATAAGAATAAAACAAAACAGTGAGAACATTATTAGACTTTAAAAACAAGACAGAAAATAAAACCTCCATATTTACCATATTGCATACCATTATCCTTCCTATACATGCTCAGACTGTCAACCCCATGCCTGTAAATTCAACCTAACAATACAATCCTTCAGGCGCTTTTTGTACCTCAGTTGCTGTTAGTCAGAGCAAGAATTTTCATCCAGTTAAGGAAGCTTCTTGTATCTGCACTGGTAGCTCTGTTTCAAGTGCTCAGAGCTATAGAGTATTTGGATTAAGCCACAGCATCCTGGGGAAGAAAATGGAGGATTGGGAGGTCAATTATCAGTGATCAGAATCAAAATACCTGGGTCCTGTGAAAGTTGATTTAAGGGAGGTTGCTTTTGCAGAGTGGCTTAGGAATTGAAGGGACCAAAATGGTTCTAAGGCTTTGGTGACGATCAAGAAAAGAGGATACAGAATAGATAGGAAAAATTAAAATCCACTGGCAGAAAATCACTCAACTTGGCTGTATTATTCCATCTAATTGGAAAATATTTTAGAGTAGGCAAGGCTTAAGGGAGAGCTGTTAATTTTTTTTATTGTTCTCAATCAAAATATATTTTCTACATACTTGCAAAGGCAGGCTTTGGAACCAGGATCAGCTACAGTGTGTCACCAATGTCAGAATCATGAAGGTTAGCTTTCCACACTTTTTCAGAGTTATTTGTGTACAACTTGGTGAGTCAGCTATCCAAAGACTATGGGAACAAAGAAAAAAATAATACTGATGCTTTTTCCCTCCTTCTTTTGTTCCTTCCTCCCTCAAATCCTTCTTCTCTCTCTTCTCTGTTTCCTCTTCTGCCACCTCCATCCCTTTCCCCACTTTCTCTCTGTCTTCTCTTTATAAGAATCTGATTTTGGAATCGTCAATTCACATTTTCAATTATTGTGATGTACTTGCTTTTTCTCTTAAGGAGGAAAAAGTGTAATGTGGTAAGCAACAAGGAACTTCTTGTTTTCCAACACTCATGTCAACTCTCTTTGCTATGTGCTCTGGTAATGGGAGAGGAAAGCTATCTGTTCTCCATCCAGTAGCCATGTCTTCTTGATATGTCTTTTAAATGACAGTTACTAGGAGCCTCTATCATCATTTCCTATTGGCCAAGACATCTATCATATAAACTATACAACCAGAATCAATAACTGGTAGTCTGTGGGAACACACACTACTTTTCTGGAAAGTCCTTAAAGAAAGAAGATTGAAGAGTAAAACCTGCAGGATTCTTATCTTGTCTTTGTGACTCACGTTCCATGATCTGTGAAACAGTGACAGTATCACCTACCTTATTGTGTTCTCAGGTTGGTTAATGTATACAAAGCACTTGGGAAGCAGTAAATAATAATATGCATATAAGCAAGAAGTAAAGAAGGAACTGATTTCTAAAGAAATTCTTTACCAGAATTTCTCAAAGGGCTTCATATAACCACATTTGTTAGTTCAGAAGTTTCTATGTGTGTTGACAAATTGATTACCTGCATTTCACATAGACTGTGTACACTATTTGTGGGCCTTGTCTAATGTTATATCTTGTTTTGTGACACATATGAGCTTCAGCTCATACTGCCAGCTAACAATAGTTTGAAAATACACTTGTTTCTCTACATCTAACTTGTTTCATTTTGGATGCTCAAAAATAAAAACTCAGATATCTGTAACACTGGTGGAGAGATTTTGCTGTGGATGGCAAAAGAAGAAATCTTTCTCTTTGATATCATGCAAAAGCTATGAGAGTCTGAGGCAGCCCAAACATTCAGAATATCCTGTTGTCTTTGGTCAATGCTGACCATCACCAGAATATTCATTACCAAGTACACTCACCCTCTTAAGGTTGGGCAGCCTTATTACTTCTACATCACCTTTGGATTCTAAGGTTTTTGCTGAAGCAAGGTTTGTCCACATATCTCAAATATCTCAAACCTTTTTAAATATACCAAGCAACCAGAGTCACTTTAGTTATTGCCACCTCCTCAAACCACTGGAAAAGAAGCAGCCACTGGAAGGGAACAGGGCAGTCTGTTGCTTTTCCAGGCTTCCTATACCTGCAGTCTCCCTTTTCCTTACTGATAGGCTGAGAGCCTTTCCTTAGCTCTCTCCACTAGCTGGCTGTTTCCACTTCCTCTCAGAGCTTACTTCCTGTCTCTATGAGATTGTAATGCCCTTCAGTGAGCCCAGACTCCAAAACCCCATCCAACTCCCAAAAATCAACAAAGTGGTTTTCTGCTAACCATGCGGCAGTTTCAGCTTGCTCCCTTGAAGTTCTAAAACCCTCAGTCAAGAAAACAAAAATCTTACCTACCTTGGGATGGGAAGGGAAAAGTACCTATAATTTCAAAAATTAGTAAAATTAATATATCAATTTATTCTGTTTTACTACTATCATGGTGGTTATTATCTTCATTTTTCTCCTTTCAATTTTTATTTTGTATTATTAACCTTGTACTCTATTGTATCACATTATAGGAAATATTGAAGAAAAGTCTAAGAAAACAACTTGAGTTATAGAAGAAGACTGTACATCATGGAGAAATAATGAACACAGATGATCTTTTAAAAGCTGGTTCTGTTTGAAAAACATGGCAGTAGCCTGAGAACTTCTTTAGATATACCTTGTGGAGTGGTTAATTGTTTGGACTGATACTAACAACTTGGTTTTTAAAAAATCTCTTGTTCCTAAAAACCAAGATTTTCTGGATAGATGGCAGAACAGTAAGCAGCAGAGTAAACAGTCTCTCTGAGAGAAACAGTTCAGATGCTGGAATATAGCATCATGGGGAGGACAAGAAGGAAGAAGTGGGTCCCCTGGACTCAGGAAGAATCTAAAATGTGAATTGAATCCCACAGAGGGAGTAAAAAGAAAAACTTAAATGAAGAAGAAGGTGGTAGCTGGAGGTGCCTTAGCCTGGAGCCAGACTCACCCTGTGAGAGGAGCTCTGGAGCCTGGGGATGCACGACTACAGTGGCAGTGGCTGCTGGTGACCCCAGAGGCCTCTGCAGAGAGGTGCAGAGGTGGAAAAGAGTGGCAGACATGGAGGTCTATGCTGGCTGGCAGTCATTGAAGGGGACTCAGTCCTCCTATGGGAGAAAGCAATTGGCCGGGAGCCATTTTGGAGTCAGGCTGGATAAGCCCAGGGCCAGGACTTCCGGGTGTGGACCTGCAGAAGTTCCTTAGACTGAGTCCTGCTCCTGTGCGTGTTCCAGACAACATCGCTTAGGTTCCTAATGAGCTTAGATCCACAAGCCCTGGCTGGCTGTGTTCCCGTGCAAACTCCAAGGGCCCTTGTGGGCTGGTACAGTTTGGTGCAGAAGCATGGGCACCCACCATCAGATACCCGTAGACAGCACTGGCTAGAAAAACCAAACACTCTCGCATCAGAGAAATTGTAGCCAATGCCAGAAGTGCCTGGGATCCCACTACCCACAGGTATGGAAGAAATCAGGAAAATGTCAAGACAAAGAAGGAAAAGGCAATCTCTGGCATCCAACCAAAGGAGCGTAACTCCAGGAGAGGTAAACACGGAAGAGATTGGGAGTTGCACCCCTGAAAGGTCTGAAATGATGTCAACTGAAGTAAAGAAACAACTTCATGAGGCTATGAAAGAAATTAGAACACAAATACGATTATAGGTAAAAGAAGAAATGAAAAATATAATAAAACAATTACTAAGTACCTCTAAAGAAGACACAGATAAAAAATAGAGGAGCAAAGGAAAATGAGGGAAACCATGAATGAACAACAAAAGAGGAATTTGGAATGCATGAAACAGATTAAAAGTGATATCCAGGAAATTAAAAACTCCACTGAAAGCTGGCAAAACCACTTGAAAGAAACTGAAGATAGACTTTCAAACCTTGAAGACAGGTTTGCAGCTTGTGATCGCAAAAGGAAAGATCTTTTAAAAATAACAAGGAATCAGGAAGTAACAATTCAAGTGCTGCAAGACAACAAAGAAGCATAACTTAAGAATTAAAAATGTGACTGAAGAAGCAGGGGTCAAGACAAATGACATCAGGACCTTATTTACAGAAATAATTTCTCAGAACTTCCCAAGCATGGGAAAAGGAAGTGACATTCAAATAAATGAGGCATATAGAACTCCAACTAGCCATAACCAAAACAGATCTACATCCAGACATATAATAATCAAGATCCCAGAAATTCAACTCAAGAACAGAATATTAAAAACTGTTAGTGAAAAGAAACAAATCACCTATAAAGGAAAACCCATCAGAATCATGGCAGACTTCTCAACACAAACCATCAAGAAGAGGCTGGAGTGAAGTATTGCAAGTCCTGAAAGAAAACAACTTCCAACCCAGACTGATGTACTCTGAAAAACTTTCTTTCAAAATTAATGGAGAAACAAGATACTTCCATGACAAAGAACAACTCAAGGAATTCATGACCACCAATCCAACCTTACAAAGAATACTAAAGGACATTCTAGAGAGATATAAAAAGGACCATGATCCCAGGAACAATGGCAGAGGGGGAACCTCAAGTGGGGGCAGTCGACTGGAGAGGAAAGATAAAGAGCCAATGGCAGGAAAAGAGCATGGCAGAGACAATGCAGTGCAAGAGGGCCATAACTATTTAATGTAGATGGCCTCAGTGCACCAATAGAAAAAAAAAAACAGGCAGAGTGGATCGGGAGACAGGATCCATCAATATGCTCTATATAAGAAACACATCTATCTAGAAAGAAAATTCATAGACTGAAAGTCAAAGGAGAGAGAACAATGCCCTACGTGACAGAGAGCCAGAATAAAAGTAGGGGTAGCTTACCTATCAACTGCAGAATGGATAGGAAAGAAATGGCATTTTATGTGGTGGAAACCTACTCAGCTATAAAGGAAGATAACCTCAAGACTTTTGTAGGTGGATGGAGGCAACTTGAGATCATGCTCATGGATGAAATGGTTCAGAGTCACAAGGGTGAATTTTGTGTTGTCTCCCTAGTATAACATACTAAAAGAGTTAGTGGCATTCAAAATGTACAAGGCATATTGGGAAAATCAATGGGGAGGAATTATCTGAAAAGGGAAGAAAGTGACCACTGTTAATCTATTATCATGGTTTGAAACTCATACTGTCTTCATTGTTCTGATTAGTTTT
>RJWT010002219.1:0-42053 GCA_004365215.1 Cuniculus paca
TTAAGTCCCTTTCCTACTATTTGAAAGCAATAAGCAAGAAGATAGGAACAGCTCTTTTGAAAAATGAGACACTACAGTAGCCATTGCTCATTTCTTGTTATCCGACTTGAAGACCTGTAATGATATTCTCTTTTATCTGGTTTTATACTACTTTGTTTTGTTTGAGTTTATTGTCTGTAAATGTATGAACAACCATTTTAAAGAAAGCAAGAGACACTAGGGTAACCATTGTTAATCTCCTGTTGTTATGTCTTGAAAACCTGTATAGCTAGCAGTGTTCTGTTTTGAAATGCTATTTTATGTTTGACTCTATTCTGTTTTCTTTCGCTTTTTTCATTCTGTTTTGTTTTGTTTTGTACTATTCTCTTTAAAATAAAACAAAAAAAAGAATAAGGTAGAAATTGAAACTCACAGTGGCTGTTGCCAAAAAAACCATTTCTTAACCTCCAAGCTATAGTAGAAAATGTGCATTGATTAGGTCATGTCCTTGCACAGACTGAAATACAATGTGGCTTTTTGTTGCATTTAAGAAAATGACCACTTAATGTGACTTACTCGGCCCTGAGCGTCCAAGAGTACCCTTCATCTATAGCCCCTTTCACTCTGTATCTCAGATTCCCTGGGGCTGCTTTTTTTCTCAGATATCCCCTGCCCTCTAGGTCAGACCCCGTTGAATCTCTTTCTTATATGTAACCACAGCACCTCATCTCAGCCTTTGTAGAGTGTAACATGGTTCCAATTTTATACTTGTTCTGCCTGGTTTTTTAAATTAATGTCTGTAATCCTACTAAACTACAAGCTGTACCTGGACAGGGTACCATGTTTGCTTTTCCTCAGTATTTGTGCTATGCCTGATACTTAACAGCTACTCAAAAGTGAGTTGAAAATAAATCTTATACCATACCTAGGACCCACCCTCTGTGTTGCCAACTCACACTTAATAACTGAGGTTGCGACTGAAGGCATTAAGAACTCTCATAGACCATTATGGAATGTCAACCCATGCCCACGTCTTTGGTGTCATGCTCTGTGCCCAGCTGTGATCGCTGGTCCTAATCAACCTGCCATGGTTCTCCCACCACCCCATGGCCTTTCAGGTATAGCTGACGTGAGAATATGTATGTCAGAAGAAGGTTTGGGCATGAAGACTGGAGAATGTGTGGGATTGTGTGCACCCCAGCCCCCAACATTTCTGCTTGTTACGGGGCTGTGGCAGGAAGCATTTGAAATCAACACTATCAATTATTTAAAACTCATAATTCAGTCTGTATTAAAGATTTATTGCAACAAACTGAAAAACAGAGTATTGACACAAAGGAAAGAGAACAGGGCTCTGCTGTCAGAGTTACACAGGATGTGAATCGTTCCTGTCAGTCTGAGTAACACAAACACAAAAAGAAATAGGTTATTTAAAAAAGTACTAAAGGCTTTCTGAAATCAATGATTGTGTGTGTGTGTGTGTGTGTGTGTGTGTGTGTGTGTTTTCATGTGAGTACTTGTGGGTTTTTATATCCCATTCTCTATTTGCACACTTTCTCTTGCTCCAAGTTTTGAGTCTTTCTAGGCTCAGAATTCTCACCAACAGTGAACACATTACATTTCTTTTGATCTTTAATCTGGGATGCATAGCCAACTGTCCATTTGTTAAGAGAACTGATTTTCACACTTGGGTGCCAAGGCATGAGTTGGTATTCAGTGCTGGCATTAATTCTAGCTTTATCTCTTACCAGTCATGAGAACTTGAGCACAGTTATTGAACTTGGTAAGACTTATTTGTGTCTTCTTTAAAACAGATAGAATAAGAATACCTCCTTCTTGAAGTATCCTGTGAAATTCTATCTACAAATGTCCTGGCACACAGGTGCTTAATGCATGGTTATTGAGTTGCATGCTACCCTTGTACTAAGCACTTATAACCCACTTCCTGTTTTATAGGAAAACATCTTAGTTACATACTTGAAGCACATACATCTATTTGCAATAGGAAACCACTGGAAGAGTCTGGCATTGTGTAAGTAATACTAGTGTTCAGGTAGAAAGTTAACAATGAGCCGGGCATGGTGGCTCATGCCTGTAATCCCAGCACTCAGGAGGCTGAGACAGGCGGATCGTTGTGAGTTCGATACCAGCCTGGGCTACAAAGTGAGCTCAAGGCCAGCCTGAACGGCATAGTGAGACCCTGTCTCAAAAAACGGGGCTGGGGATCTAGCTCAGTGGTCTAAGTGCCTGCCCGGCAAGCGCAAGGTCGTGAGTTCAATCCCCAGTGCCGCAAAAAAATAAAAAAAAAAAAGAAAGTTAACAATGAGAAAGATTTCTTTGGCCATGTTTTAACTCTGGAACTTTCGATCGTAAGAGCTGAGTGACTTTGCAAAAGGTTATTTAACACTTCTGTGTTTCATATATAAAATGATGGTGTTTCACAGTACCAACTTCTCAGGGTTGTTTAGAGGATTAAATGAGCTATACATAAAATGATTACAATAGTCTTTGGCAACTGTGAGGTATGTATGGGTTATTTTGTTGTTGTTACTGGTGTTACATTGAGCCTGTGTGATGAGTTATTATACGTTGGCAAATAATTACTTTCTGTGCAAGCAGATTAAAAAAATCTCAATATAAAATATATGCTCAGTGTGTCTTTCTTACAAGTTCCTTTACCAGTATACTAGTTCAGGTTTCATTACCTGCTTCCTGAACTTCAATGAAAACTTCTGTGGGTCTTTCTGCAGTCACATAGGATGCCTTTCCACTCATGCTCAGTTTAGGGGATGGAATCTTGTCAAATACAGATTTCTGATCTTGTTCCTACCACACCAAAGAAGGCCAGTCTGCATGGCATGGAGTGGTCTGGCCTTGTTCTCACCTGCTACTCTCGGGATTCCTTACATCAGAGCCCTTTGGTCTTCCCTACTAAGAGTCTCCGCAGAGGCTGTTTCCTGCACCTGGAACCCCACACACCTCCCACCCCACCTAGCCAACAGCACTGCTCATTCTGCAGGTCTTAGAGCCAGTATCTCTCTCTATCATGCTCTCCCTCCCTACTG
Source organism: Cuniculus paca (assembly GCA_004365215.1). NCBI lineage: Eukaryota > Metazoa > Chordata > Mammalia > Rodentia > Cuniculidae > Cuniculus > Cuniculus paca. The sequence goes on from RJWT010002219.1 coordinate 3,045, forward strand.
TATGGACTTAGATCCTCTATGTACTCTCTTATGAGATCCTCTCCTTTTCCTTCACAGCATAATACAATTCATAATTGTCCCTTAATATGGTATAGTTGTTGAATACCTGCCTCTTGCCTCCTTGGTAGCTTCATGTCTTGGGATACTAGAGTGCCATTTGCTGAGGGCATGCATGAAATTTAAGAGGTTTCCATAAGGTGCCTTTAGGACTAGAAAGCTTTTCTAACATTCCACCCATTCCCTGACATTAGAGCTGAGTGCTATTTCCAAGTGAGGTTACTGCATATATGTAAGTTGTTCACAGCCTTCATTATAGATTTTTTTGACAGATTTTATATTCCATATTAGGCTGCCTCATTCCTTTTTCCCATTTCAGGGTCCAACATAGATATTCAATAAATGTATGTGATGTGGAGGAAACTAAGGGGAAAAGAAGACTGGGAGAAAAGATCAGACTTCAGTCCAGCAAGGGTAGAATTATTTCTTTTTTGTAGTACTGAGGATTGAACCGAACCCAAGGACCTTATCTTGAGCTATGTCCCCGTCACCACACCCCTCCTTTTATTTTCACTTTTTATTTTGAGACAGGGTCTTGCTAACTAATTTTCCCAGTAGGGTTTGAACTCTGGAACCTCCTGCTTTACCCTCCCAGGGTGCCTGTGCCACTATGTCCAGCTTATAATCACTAATTCATTTCTTCTAGTAAATCCATCCTTCTCTCTGGGTTCATTTCAGCAACATTGCAGGTGCAAAGAAATTTCACCCTGAATTCCCCATCAGCATTCTAGAGTCAAGAGAGTAAACAAGACATTTCTCCTGCCACCAAAAAAGGTAGTCAAGAAGAGCCCAAGTGGTCAGATAGTGCCTGGATGGTCTGAGACTCTTTAGATCATAATTCTCTACCTGAAATGACAGTAAGTTCATGTCCCCTTCAGCAAACTCAGAGCAGGTTTTGTTTCTGTAATGGAATGCTCAACTCCTTAATTATACCATAAGAGGCTGAGGGGAAGAAATAGGCATTTTTGCAAAATCTGTTTTTGGCAATCTTCAATAAACTAAAACAGTTGAGCATACAGAATTTTCTGTTGTTTCTGCAAAGAGATAATTTGTTACATGGAAACTCATTTGCTTATTTGGAGTAAATACTGCTTCAGACCCAAAAGAGATTAACACGCGCAGATGAGATGGATTGAGAGGGAAGAAACGTAATACTTCACTGTTATATTTACTGTGTTAAATATAAAGTGGGAATTGATGAAAAATGTGTTGGAGTCCCCCATGTGAGGCTAAGTGATGAACTGGGGTTTATTTGCCATCTGGCTTTTAAGAAGGGATTTTTTCTCATGTCAGAAAAATGGCACCTTCAGAACTATCGCATTACAGACATCTGTTTATCAGACCTTTGCCTGAATGAATTATTCAGAGTATGCTTAAGGTTGTACTTTACCTGACATATGGAAATATAAAGTTGCACATTTGATGTCGGCATATATCTGTCTACATAAAATCAGGTGTCATACATGAAGCCCAGAGTGCTGGAATGTGGTAGGTGGCGCTTTTAGTACATGGGATATTAACTTCTCTGCCTTGTATGATTTTTGGTGTTTGCATTTTGGGGCTCAGTCTGGAATTCTGTGTCCCTCTAGGTTTGTATTATAGTATTCCTTTCTTGTTTTCACCTCGTCTTTATGACCACAGTGGAAAACTACTATACTAACATGGGTTTCATGGGAGAGCATTATGGTTAATCCCATATTTGTCAAAGACGTGAAACTCTGGAATTATCAGAAAGAAACATGCCCTGAGTGAGAAGGCCCAATAAGATGATTTCCATGTAAATTTCATTTCAAAAGATCCCATCAAGTCACCACACCATCAGAATACTACAACAAGAATGGTTTCCATGTGTAGAATTTAACAGTTCCCACTGTAATGTACACTGTTTTCCATTCATCCATTCATCCATTCACCCACTAAGCCATCAATTTTTCATCAGACATAGATGAAGAATATATATGTGCCAATTATGAAGGATATAAATTCTCCTCCATACTATTCTGGAACTGACAAGGGCCAGGGAAGGCAAAGATAAGCAAGTAATCACCATCATTGATGAGAAATATAACACTGAGATGAGTGCTCTTGTGGAAAGGAATGAGAGAGTCAATCTTGGGAAATCTTTACCCAGGACTCCAAGGAGGACTCCCTGGGGGAGGTGACTCTGAGCCCACAATAAATAAAAAAGGTGAACAAGGCTTTCTCTTGTCAAAGAGAAAGAGCAAGTGTCTTCCAGCTGGGAGAATGGCCGGGTGCAGAAGTCAGAGCTCAACAGCTCATGTAGCATGTGGCATTCTTCAGACACCAGTGTAGCTGCAAGCAAAAGGCCTCAGTGCAGAGGATGGCTGACTGCCCCTGGGGCAGGGGTCAGTAGATTCAGACCCAGGACCCTATAACCAGTGGAGGGTGGAGGTTCTCAGGCACCACTGAACAGGTACCCACAAAGAGGTGGGTTGTATGACCTGCTGTACATCTTTGGAAGATCTCTAAGTCTGCTCCCATTGTTTCTCTTTGAATGCTGTGAAATGAGTACCTGATGTGAAGAAAGTAGTTTCATAGGATGTGAGATCCAGAGGGGGACCACACAGTGACTTATCCTAGTTGTTGGCAGGGCCTATGTAAGCACTCTGGGGACTTCCCTTTTGATGGTCACATGCTGTCTACCAAAGGAAGAAAAGGAGATCCTGTTCAGAATGTGTTTAAGGCCATTGCATAACCCCATGCAAAAGAAGATGAAAATGAAGAGGTGGGAAGTAGAGGGCTGACAGCCTAGGGGAGCAGCTGCTGCTCCACCAGAGAAGAGGAAAGATCACATCCCCAACAGCAGGCTGTGAACTGGTAAAACTCAGGACTTGAACAGACAGGAGATGGGAGTTAATAGCTTCTAGATCAGGCCTTGAGTGCTAGATATTTAAGACTTAAAGGAGACTGGGACCATTTGGAGGTTCAGACTGACAAATTCAAGATCTGCATGCCAGAGAGCAAAAAGAATGTCATCGCACATGTACTCCAATCTGAAGTAGAGCAGAGACAGAGTGGCTCACAGGCTTAGCCAGGGTGGACAGTGAAGCATTCATATGTGCCACTGCCCTGCCTAGCAGTGCAGGTCATATTCAGACCATTTTAAAATTCAACATGAAACCTGTGTGCATGTGTGTGTGTGCATGCACACATGTGGATGCGCATGTGTGGGTGAGTTTAAGCATGCACTCTTGCATTCTTCATAGTTACGAGTTCTGAACTATTATTCTCAGAGATTTATGCAGTTGAAGCTGTTCTCTGAGCCTACAGTGGTGAGCTTATGAAACCCATCTATCTTAGATGCAGTGACTACTTGGGGAAGCAGCTGCTGTTGCCCCCTGGGTTCTCCTTGGTGTCTTCTGCTTGGAGGGAAACTCTGATTTGCACATGTGGGGCAGGCCAGCTCACCTGCTGGAGGTCGCTTTTTCTGCACACAGCTTGAAGAGAATGAAGTCAAAGTGGCTGATTTTGTTAGAGAAGAATTGTTTTGTTCTGTGTTGGGTGAAGTTTCTCTCTATTACACTTTTCTACAAATTCCCCTGTTCCCAATTCCTGCAGACAACAAAACTACAATTTGCTGGATAAACAAAAGCAGTGGGGAGGAAGCCTCCCTGGCAGCCAGTCTGTCAGAGGTGCTGTGCTTGTTAACATGGTAAAAGAGTTAGTGGATTCCTTCAAGTTGTACAAAATTGAATTACTTAATAAACTTGGTGTAACTTTCTTCCCTGGGAGTCAGTGCTATTTAAAAAAAAATCCAATAAGACTATTTTGCAGCATTAGCATTTTAGAGTTGAGCAGGGTGTTCAAACCTTATTTTTCCCCCCATTCTTTGCTCTGTAGAATTGTTTCTTAGCCATTACATCCTGGTTTTGCAGATGAACAATGACTTTTTAAAAATCACTGGATTACCCTTTCAAATTGTGCAGCCAGCAAGCTAAACTTTCTGTTTGTTCAAAATTTTCCCCCTTTAACAACATTCTCCCACCATCACCACTAAAGAGGGGAAAAAGCAGACAGCAGGTTAATCATCCATACTAGAAAGAATTTCACAAATGCCTGGGGCAAGTTCAGACTCCACGGATGGAACTGGTATCTTCAGCTAACAGACTGAGCCAACACCTACCAGGAAACCTGCTGTCTTGGCACTGTGTGATTAATAGCTGAAGGCGATGTGTTGGTTCCTTGGGCCTTTGCTCATCTCTGGAAGTGAGGGCAATGTACACATGCTTTCTCCCAAGTGACACCAGCTTCCTCCTGCCCTGGTATTTCCAAGATGAACCTTTTTGAGGCCTTCAGGGTCCATCTCAGCATTCTGGACAAATCCTTCACCTTTTCTTGTCAAGCAAACTGCCTAGTAGAATCAGGAACAGTCAGTGAAGCTTCATCTGCTACTGCACTGTGAATGGAAACTTTTGCTTTGTTATTTGAAGAAAATGTCCCGCTGAGGATCACAAGCAGTTTTAATGTATTGGAAATAATATTTCTGAAAATCTGCAGACAGGGCCCATCCTCTGGGCAACCCCAAAAAGCAATTTATTAGCCACCCCCAAATATTCATTGTCATGTGCAGTAGAGGGATTAAATATTTATGTCTGTTCACTGGAGTAATAAAATTGTATTCAATTATGTCTCAGGCACTACCTAATGATTGTTGAAAACTCAGTAATAACACCAAAACTCATAAAAAATACAGGATAAACAAGGCTGGAAGAAAATTATGGGAAAATAGCCTCTGGCTTGGGGAAATGAGACTTTATTTTGAAATAATTTGAAATAAACAGTATATGCATAAAAAATCAAGTTAGTTTATATAACCACACTGTAATCTCCAGAAACTTTTCTTTCTTTCTTTATTTTTTTTCTTGTAAAGTGAAAAGCAAAGGGCTAAGCCCAGGCTGATTTGCAGGAAGTCACAAGTTGTTCTGATGGACTTGATCCCCTTGAAGACAAGCTGACATGTTCATTGCTGAACTCTTGGCATTTTTAGAGAGCTTAGGTCAGAGTTGGGCTCCATAAATATTTACAGAGCTAAATTTAAAAACATTTTTGTTTAGTATCTCCATTTCATTTCTCTGTTCCAGGGATTTGCAAACAAGGGTGATTTTGTTCCCCAGTGATCCTTTGGGAAAGTCTGAAGACATTTTTTTTTTTTGAGGAGGATGTTTGTATTAATTACCTTTATTATTGCTGGACAAATTACCTGACACCCACAGCTCAGCAGAGGAGGTGTTTAGTTTGGCTTATGATTTCAGGGGATTCAGTTCATTATTGACTGGCTTGAAGGTAGGAATATCATGGTTTAAGGGCCTAGAGGAGCAAAGTTGCTGACTTCATAACAGGCAGGAAGCAGAGCAGGGGAACAGTGCTAGAGAGGAAAGGGCAAGGACTAGATTTAGCCCTAGAGGTCACACCTCTGTGACTTACCAGACACATTGATACATGTGCTTTACTAATCCCCTAGGCATTTCCCATGCCAATCAAGTTGACAGTTAATCTTGACCATCATAGTGTCCTAATGGCATTGATAGGATAGACACCAGAGATGCTGCACAGGACAGCTTCTCACAATAAAATAGCACTAACACTGATGCTGAGTTGTATCTGTACAGTTTAGCACTGCACTACCCACTGTGCCAAGGGCCCTGACTTTGAGAAACATTGCATCAGGCTATCCTTGTGAGTTACTGTATCCACCAATCTTTAGCTTCTAGAGGCTTCCTTTTCCTCCTTTGCAGAGTATATCACCTTCTCTTCTTTCTCCAACGTCCTTGTCTAAACTTTCTACCTTCTTCTTTGTAGGGCTCTTGTGATCACACTGGGTCCACCTGAGGAGTCCACAATATTCTATCTCAAGATCCTTAATCATATCTAGAGGACTCCTCCACTGTGTCAGATGATACTTCTACATGTTTCAGGAATAAGACATGAACATCTTGGGGAATGGCAATGATTTCAACTTACTACACCCTCTAAAGACCTATGTGATATGGTTGAACCCATAAAGCATGTGTTTACATTCAGACTGTGACACCTAGAAGATGTATGACTTTGCAAGTGACATATCCCTCTTTCAACCTATTCTGTCTTGTGCAAACTGGGGCTGAGAAATCATGGGGTAAGGCTAGCAGAGTAGGGATCTTATATGCCAGATGCTTGACACATGGCTGGTAACTCATGGTTCTAAATATGACTCCTGTTGGCTTTTGCCTTTATTTGTCATCCTTCCCTTCCCAAGTCTGGTTTCTCTCTTCATACCTACAACCAGTAGCCTTCTGTTCATCTGAAGTCAGGCATAACATTGGAGACTATCTTGCCTAACTCCCCCTGTGCAACTGCTTGCCTTTATCATGGCTCTTTTGCTAAATATGTTTGGGAAGGATTTGCTTTTTATTTGCTTAGCAAACTCCACGAGGCATCTCTGATTTCACATATTGCTCAATAGGCAGATTACTTTTCAAAGCAAAGACACTGTTTGCTTAGTTTACCTCGTGTTCATTAGTCTTACCTCCAGAAGCCATACATCTCCAAAAGGGGAATGTTTTGTGTGAATATCATTCCCTAGACAACCTGAAATTCTGGAGACTGTGGTGAGATTGGGCATACTCTGATGGAACTCTAGGCAGGCAAAAACTCAGATCCAGGCCGAAAAAAGGAAAACAGGAATTCTGAGAGTAGTCTGATTCACACTTGTATTTCTTCAAACTTCCAGACTAACTTTAATTGTTGGCATAAAGGTTGTTTTTAAGGGCAAAGAAAATAAGTGACATTTTAAATCCCCTGCCACAGTAAGAGGAGAGTTTCAAGTTTAACTCAGGAATTCTGCCTCCAAGTCCAATACTGAGTTCAAAACAGTAACATTTCCTAAGGGGAAGGAAGTAGTGAGAGAGAGTCATGAGGCCATATCAAGAGGTTCTAAGACCCAGCATTGATAAAATGCATGTTTTGTGTCTCCAGATGTGAGGACCATTGATTTCCTCTCCAGTTCTTTCTTACACATAAGCTTACATCAAGAAGAGAGCCTGAATAGGAGTGATTGCTAATGGGTTCTGAGTTTCTTCTGAGGATGATGCAAATGTTCTAAAATTATAGGAAGGCTGCATAATTCTATGAGTATATTAAAATCCATTGAGTTTTGCACGTTGAATGGATAAATTGTATGATATGTAAAATAAATCTCAGTAAAGCTGCTATAAAAACAACAAGAAGAGAGCCTTTGTTTGGTACAACTCTTTATACATTTTCCATTTGTCTTTCTACCTTGCTAATCTTCTTTTAATAAAGAGAAAGGAGCCTGGAGGTGCAGAGTCTAGCTAGTACACTGGTTTCCTAGGGCTGCCATAACAAAGGATCACATGCTGGGTGGTTTCAATGACTGAAATTTACTGTCTCCCAGTGCTAGAGGCCAGAAGTCCTAGATCAAGGTGCCAGCAGGTTTGAGTTCTCCAAAGGGCTGTTCCCTAGTTGCTGCTGGTGTTATGGCCATCCTTGGCAGTTATTTCTTCTCTTGGACAAGGTTCACCCTGATTTCTGCCTATATCTTCTCATGGCAGTTGCTCTGTGTACATATCTGTAGCTTTCCAAATTTCCCGTTTCATAATCACAGAAGTCATATTGTACTAGTACCTGTAATGGCTTCATTTTAACTTGATAATCTATGTAAAGACCATTTTCAGTCAAATTGTTTGAGTTCTTGAATTTTAAGTCGGGACTGTGTGCATGTTAGACAAGTGTTCTACCACTGAGCTACACCTCAGCCCATCCTGCTGCCAAATAAGATCTCATTCACAGGCTCTGGGGATTAAGATTTGAATATCTTATAGCAAACAGGTATCTGTCTTTGCCTGGGATTTAGTAGCATTATTTTATCTTCATTCTATTTTATTGTTCATTCATACAACTAAATTTGTTTTCTTCTTAGAAGAGATGCATATATTTTTTTCCTTTTTTATGAATTCACTTACCTTTTAAAAAAAAACTAGGCTGATTTTTTCAAAAAGATACTGAAGAGTATTGAAGCACAGGATGTTCTCAGATATAGAAAGATACAGAAGATGTGGTGTGAGATTTGAGCAATGCCTCGGCCAGGAGTCTTTGCTGGCATGGGAATAGAAAGAACAAGAATAAAGGTGATGAAGTGTGGTGAGGTACAAAGAAGTGGTCACTGCTTCCTATTTCCCCCTTACTATAAGAGAGTAAGTCTCTTTCCTCCAAGATATATTGTACTGCATTCTTTTGTTTTGTTATACTTCTTAATGGCATTTCTTTGCCATTGTTATTATCTCAGAACTTGAAGCATGGGTTTCATCTCCATGCTGTGCAGAACAAGCTAATTAGAAACTTTGATCCCCACCAAGAATACATTCTGTAGTGTGAGATTTTGAAACTTTAGAGTCTTCTGGAAGTCTCTGCTGTTCTCGTTAAAATGTAGCTGGTGGGACCAGCGTGTAGCTCAGTGGTAGACTACTTGTTTAGCATGCACCAGGACCTGTGTTGATCCCCAACCATGCAATTCAATTGACCAATCAATCAATCAATACATAAAAATAAAATGCAGGATGCTGCCTCTATAGCTAGGTTCACTGACTCAAGCAGCTCTGGGGTAGAACTCTACAGTGTACATTTCTAGCAAGTTCCTACATGATGCAGAGCCTTCTGGCAGCATCAATTTGTGAAGACCACTGGGTGAGAGGGGTCAAATATCTGTTCTGTGTGAGGAAAGACTGCTTGCCACCCCTCCCAGCACTATGATCAGACAAATGAGATTTCTCAGTGCTGGAGAACCCATATAACTATAGTAAACACCTTGTAACATTTAAATTTAGCTTGTCATCTATAAGGAGTTTCTAGTCCAAGCAGGGAGACACAAAGTGTATGCCTGAGAGGGAGCTGTATATTTGTTTAATTTTCTATGAGTGCGTGTTTGCAGTACAAAATGTTAACATTCATCTTAGGGAGTAGGTACCTATACCTAACACACCTTGGTTCTTTTTATTTCCCCCCCCTTCTCTCTCTATCCATTCCTCATTTTCATAATTTTTTAGTTCACCTTTGCAACATGTAATGATTACCTTCATTGTAGACAGTTGGTACTGTACATGATATATTTTAAATATTTTTCTGTCCCTTTCTCTTCCCCTACTTTCCTTCTGTTCTTTCCCTTCCCATTTACAAAAGATCTATCTCCTTGTTTTCTTCTACCAATCTTTCATTTTACCCTTTATTTGTATTTTTAATTTCCTGGAGACTTTCACTTGGAAGCCATTCTTATAGCAGAACTCCATTCTTTCTCTCCTACTGTGTTTGGGGTCATACCTCTCTTTCTGTTCCCCTAAGCTCACCCTTTTCCAAGGGAGAAAGATTTCTTTCTCTGCCAGGTAAGGATGGGATTCTCCAGGAGTGTGGAGAGAAAGAAGGCCTCGGGCAGGAGAACTATGGTGGAAACAATGTCCAGCTACCCTCCAAATCTTTGCAATGCTCAGGAAAACCTGGGCTTTCCTGTGAGTTGTTCAAATTTCTTTTTTAAAATTGCAGTAATATGTTTTCAGAAATTGTTCTCTAGTTGGGTGTGGTGGCACAGGTGTGTAATCCCAGCATGTGGGATACTGAAGTAGGAGGCTCGCCATGAGTTGGAGGCCACCTTCAGCTACATAGTGCATTCAGGGCCAGCCTGAACTTCGTAATGAGACCTTGTCTCAAAAAAACCAAAGAAACAAAAATAAAGCAGAGAAATTGTTCTCAGTCTGCATATTTACATGTCATAAAATGGGGCTTTTTATTCATTTTTATAATTATAGTTTGGGATATACTGACTTTCACTTGGGGATGTTCACATTTAAATTCTGTGAACACAAATCTCAGGCCAACTGACTGCATGTTCATATTCCCTCCAACTGCTTTTCACAGTAAGAATTGGGCTGTAGGATAGCAGCTTTTCCCTGAATGTCCCACCAGGCCCTGAGCACATGGACATCAATCCCTCCAAAACCTGTCCTTGTTCCTCACACTTTTCAGTACTCAGGACCTCCACAGTGCTTTGTATGAGATGCCTCCTTTGGCGTGTCAGCAGTATCCCAGGCCTTCCCATGAGAAGCTCCACCCTGAGGTCCCAGATCCTTTGCATCCTGCATTCAGAGGCACCTCTGGGGCGGCTGGCCAGCAGGTTTCTGTTTGAGAGGCCCTCTAGGGACCTGGCTCCATGCCTGGCTGGGGCAGGCCCCGCCTTCCCTGGCACATTCTCCCTTGCAGAGCTTTTGGGCTGCCAGTGGTTAAGTCCATCCTGGGAAGTGATTGTGTCTGAACTGAATGGTGACAGCAGGCATGCAGAACTGCTTCCCAGCCCTGCATGGGGCATAATTGTATTTTCAGGGAGGGCCGATCTATTAGCAAGGTGCCAGTCTCAACTGTGTAGCTTTTATAAAGGAAACACTAAAGGCCTCTTGGGGTGAAAGATATTATAATTATAGATGATTTATACTCCCTAGCTAATGTATACATTGCACTTTATGAGAATGTTCTGTTTGACGTGGCCAGAAACATTAAGCAAAAATAGTGTTGTGGCCTGGGTTAGAAACCCATCTTTTGTTTTATGTCTAATCTATCCAATGCTAAAATATTTGGAATGATATCTTTGCATGCTGCTGGGAAGGCAATGTGAATATAATAAGTGCATTTCTGATCATAGCAGATCATAATTTCCTTCTAAACTACCTTGCTGAGTTTAGCATATTTATTCCACGGTGGGATGTTTGCTGCATGTTTTGGTACAAAATTAAAAAATAATAATAATAATCATAATCACAATTTCAGGGATGGAAAGGACCTTAGTGGTATTTATTCCAGGGTGTCCCTACTCAAATTACAAACTCCACTGGTAGATGATCTGACTTTGTAATGATCCAGGATCCAGAAGTGAGGGGTGAGAGAAAAAGAGAAGGGAGATGAGCAGGCAGAAAAAAAGGGAGGCATTTGGAATAACGATAGGAACAGAGGAAGTCTCATCTCCATCTGCTTTCTGGACAGCTTTTGATAAGTGAAGGAATGTCTCTGAAATTCAGTTTTCAGTTCGGAATAAAAGGATTTCATAATACCCTTGCTTCACCTGATTTTCAGGCCAACAAACAGGAAGTAGTGCTTGTCTCTTATCTATAGGGTAATGGCATTGCCAAGCAGGACGTTGGTCCAGGGTGCTGACTTCAGGTTTGCACATAGACAGATAAAGATTCCAGAGCATTCTTTTGGTGACCAATGTATGAAAACTGTAGTCTAAAGATGTTTCCGAAGGTCACTCAGCTATTTATTGTCTTGAGGTCAAGGCTACACATAGAAGGAGTGTCTGTTCTCAATCTATGTTTAAGCAGGAAATTCCTATGACATTGTTTTTCTCCACTCTTACTGTATGTCTTCTGTCCTGGCCTCTATTAGGGACTTCCTCCTATCCAAACACAGTGCACAGTGGCTATCACACTTGGTCACTAAGAACATCTAGTGAAATGAGTGTATGACATTGCACTGGAAATACTTTCTGAACATGAGTGTAATAGAGATCTTGAATAAAAATTCGAAAATGCCTTCAACCTTCCTTGGCATCCCATTTGGGATATTCATCTATTTCTCTATTTCTGCCTCCCTCTTGCTTAAATCTGAAAGGAAGTGAGTCAGTAGAAATATTCTGTTGCAAAAGAAGATCGATGCAAATAATGTTCATTTTCCTAAGTGCCTTCCCCTTCTGAAATGAAAACCAGGAGGAGCTGACATATGCTCCCTCCTTGGACTCTGCCCCTCAGTGAGAGCTCTGTTACTGCCCTCTTGGTTGGTGCTGGTTGAAGTCGGGACTATGCACTGTTGGGGGAACAGATGCCTGCTCACATTGCTTCAGTGGGAAATTTAGCATCCTGTGTGGAAATATTTCAGATCCTGTACATTCCTCCCCTCCCTGGATCCCAGCAGCAGACATTTAGCTGCCTATATTATACAGAGGAGTGCCCTGGGGAAGGCTTCTGTCTTTGTCAGGAGGGCTGGAAAAGTACCAGGAAGAAAGAAAGAAAGCCAGGGCAAGTCTGAAGAGGGACCCAAGAGTCCTAGACATCTCTAGGGCACTATTCTCCATGTAAACCTCAGGAGACCCCACAAAGAGAGTCACTTAGGAATTGGTTAAAAATGCACATTTTCAGACTTCAACACAAACCTACTGAATCAAACTCTCTGGGCTTGGAACCAGGATAGCTGAATTTTTGACAAATCTACCAGGTGTTCCTGGTGCCTGATAATATTTTTTAAAACCATGACTGTACAGAAAGTTCCTAAGTGCAGGATAAAATCATTTTAAACACAATCAAATTAATTGTTAATTAAACGAATGTGTGCATGGACCCCAATTCATAACTTCCATGTTGCAATTCCCTCCCCATGTCCAGAGGCACTATTTAATGAATGAGTTACCAAGGACATAAAACTGAATTATTTATTTATTTTCCCCAGCTCTCTTACCCTTCTCAGTGAAAATATGGCTGCTTATCTCTGAGAACCCTACCTAGTGAGAAAATCTGTGATCTTTAAAGAGAAAAAGATCACTCCCTACCCTCCAAATGCAGAGCATACGAAGGAGTGATTTTACATTTATATCATGATTAATAATTAATTTTAGGCACAGAAATATGCCTGGGCATTGAGTACACGTATTCTGAGTCAATAAACAAGTATTTTCAGTTTAACAAATGCAGGCTTAGCCTACATTAAGTAAAAGATGGCAAAGAGAAAGATGGGCTGGAAAGGAAGGGAGGGTACTCTGAATGGATAGAAGAGGGCCCACAACATTTCTTCATTTAGTAACAACAGCTAATGTTTATTGAGCAATTCCCATTTATCATAGTAATTACATGTATTAATTTCTCCAAATTAATTTCTCGAAGTGGCTCTGTGGTTTATATACTACCCTTACCTGTATTTTATAGATTTAAAAAAAAAAACCTTAAGCTCTTAATTATTTTAGTAAACCTCTCAGCATCACATCCTTATTAGCTATAGACCTGAGATTTGAATTGTGGAGTAGAGATCTAAAACCTCCTCTCTTTAACACTTCTCTGTCATTTATATGCCATGAAAATTGTAAAGGAAACATTGGTATTGTTAATAAAAGACTGGAGATTCTTCCAATTTTATTGTCAAGGACAAATGGAAATCTGTACTGACAATAGATCCTTAAGGCATTATAACTTTGAATAATAATGTACATTACAGATAAGGAGAAGCATTCCCTAGAAATTGAGTGACTTGGTCAGGATCACTGCTGACTTGATCACGATGCATTCAGTTTTCTGCATAAAGCCAGAGTTCTTGCTACTGTTTCTCTTGCTTCTTTGAGGCATAAATATTTGAGTTTGTCTTTAAAAGTTAAGATGTGTCCTAAAGGTTAATAAAACAACACAGTATCAGAGACTCCTTTCCTAAGGTTGTCAAATTCCACAGATTAGGTGGCTTGAAATAATAGAAATGTGGTACAATGCCATTTGGGGATCTAGGAGTCCTAAATCTTAGTATTAAAGTAGCTCATTTCTTCTGCAAGTTTTGAAGGAGAATCTGCTTCTGAACTCTCATTTCTGGTGGCTCCTGGCATTGCTGGGCTGTGGCTGCATTACTCCAGGTTCTGTCTCCGTTACCACCTGGCTTTTTTTTCTGGGTCTATGTGTGTCCTCTCATCTTCTTTTAGGACAAGAGCTATTGCATTTAAGGCTCACTCTAAATCTTGGATGGTTTCATTTTGAGATCGTTAACTAACTATACCTGCAAAGTATTTATTTGAAAATAAGGTCATATTCTCACATATCCAGGATTAGAACTTAGACACATCTTTTTGGAGAACATTGTTCTATGCTGTAAAAGCACAACAAGAGAACGAACTGTAGAGTTGCTGGAAGAGTTTTCCCTTCAGGGAACACAGTTTAGCATACCAGAGGTTGTGGTGCAGTGTATAGACTTTGCAACCCAGCAGACCTTATTCAAGTTCCAATGCTATTCAGTAACTGTAACCTTGGGTAAGTTTCCCAAAGTCCCCAAGTTGTCACTTCTCTATTTAGGAAATGCTAATAATAATCTTGATGTAACTACTTGTAAATGCACTAGTGTTCTACTCTGTGTAACAAATTGCAATACATTTGGCTACTTCAAATAGCACATTGTGGGTGCAGAGTTTGATTTAGTTTAGCTATGTCTTTATTCAGGGTCTCACTAGGCTGCCGCAAAAGTGTCAACTGGGCTGTGTCCTCATCTCAGCTTCAGTTGGGGATGCACGTTCTTTCAAGTTCACTTGGATTGTTAGCACAATTTTTTCCTATGTCTGTGAGTCTGTAGTGCTGGCTTCAAAATGGCTGTTGGCTAACTTTCAACTCCCAGATGTCACACAGAGTCCCATGCTGCATGGCCTTTTCCAATGTTTCACTTAGAATGTGTCATTTTGTGTTTGCAAATCCAGTAATGGAGAAACAGTTAGTAAACATGTATAACCACAGTGTGCTTTTCCATACTTTTGCCATATTCTACTGATGGCAATCAAGTCCCAGGTCCACCAGTACTCTAGAGGAAGGCATTATACAAGGGTGAAGACACCAGCCATCAAAAATCATTGAGGGTCATCTTAAAATCTACACACCATTGTAATACTGTATGAATTCAAATATGCACAAAACTCTTAACACAGTGCCTAATGCTTAGTAGATAACGAATTCAACTTTTACTATTAACCAGAAACTTGTTGTCCAGATTAATCGGTGCTCTGGTTTCAGTGTGAGCGCCTGTTCCCACACAGGCTGTGCCCTGGCCAACCTCAGGGGACCCTGACACATGGAACAGGAAGTGAATGGAGCCTTCTTGCAGAGATGTTGGTGTCAAGGCACTAGAATAGACCCCTAAAAGGTTTGAGTATCCCACATTGATATATATTTAACTGGTTTGGAGATTAGAAAGCACCAGCTCTTGGTTCAACATGCTTGGTAGTAGTGACTCATGTCCCTTGGCACTGCTCTGTGCACATTGACCTATGGCATGGCAGCTGACCAGCCCAGGCCAGTGACTGCCTCCTGTGCTGTCTGCGATGAGCACTTGACAATAATGCCACATCCTGAGGTCCGGGGTGTTTGCCAGTCTTCTTACTTATGTTCCCAGCGGTGTTTTTTTCACAAGTAACACTCTTCATCGTTCTGTGTCTTTATTTTGATTCTTAGGAGAGAGTTGACTTGTTTTTCAAGGAGTACAGGACTCTTCATAATTCTTTCAGTTTCTGACTGTGAAATGTGAACGATACAGTCATTCTATGCCAGGTGAGTGTCAGGTCAACTATGGTTGTACTTTGGGTACTTGGGCCATATTTTAAGCCTCTTAGCATTCACTATTCCAAATATCCAAAAGCTGTGCAATATGGTAGAAGCATCCTCTAGTAGCTGCCTTATTATATGGTGATAGATCCTGGATAACTATAGATCATGAAACTTGTATTCTTCTGTTATTGGCTGTGTTGGAGATGTTACAAAGCACCAGGAGAGCTACCACTTCCATTTCTAACTGTTTCCCTGACATAAATAAAATGCTTCTCCTTGTAGTCATGGTTGGTGCTTATGGCTAACCCCTCATACCCAAATCAGAGGAATTAAGGAGAGTTGAATAAACAAGGTCTTTATAAGTCTATGCATATTTTATAAGCAAATTATAGACAGCACAGTGCCCTAGGCTATTAAAAACACAGATGGGGCCAGGGATATAGCTCAGAGGCACAGTGCCTGCCTGGCAAGCACGAGGTCATAAGCTCAATTCCTGGTACCAAAAAAAAAATAATAAATAAATAAATAAAAACACGTTGTCACCCCAGGCCTGGAGGGAAAGGAAAAAAAGTGACTCCTAGAACTCAGAAGATAAGAAAGCAGCTGGTCCAAGATGAGCCTTCAAATAAGCACCCTGTCCTCTTCTCCTGTTTCCCTGCAACACTGGGTCTGAGCTCTCTTGGCTCAACCTAACTGACTGCTAGAAGATACGGAATCCTAAAGATGCAGTCTGCTCTGCATCCTCCAGGGCAGGTAAGTGAGGAGAGGCATGGATGATGAATCAGCAGGGCTGTGTGGACAGCCCATGCTCTACTCTTCTCCCTTTTGCGGTGCTTCTGCCAGCTTTTTGAACAGTAAGAGCCCAGGAAAATAGTCACTCACCTAGGCCTCACAGGTTAGTAGCTTAGCATTCTGCTTTGGATTGAAATAAAGCTTCTGCCACCTACTAGCCAAAGCACTTTAGGCAAGTGACTTAACCTCTCTGAGCCTCCATTTACTCACCTACAAAATACTATGATACAAACACCTACCTCTTGACCTTATCAGGGTTCACATTTCAACCGCAACTCCCTTCCCTATGTGAGATTTTTCCATATCACTTCTCATCTAATAGAATATATATTGACTTATTTCCTATCTCAGACTTTCTTCTGTCCACTGCAGAATGTAAGTTTCATGAGAGTAGGGCTTTGGTTTAGCGCACGACAATATCCAGTGGTAAGAGCAATTGCTGGCATTAAATAGGCACTCAGTAAATATTAATGCCTTAATTTAGGATCTAGGATGTGTTAAAAGTTTGACATTTGACCAGATATTTGATAGTAGATATGTCAAGCTTGATTTTTGGGGGGTGGGGTGGGTACCAGGGCTTGAACTCAAAGCTTGATTTTAAATATACAAACAGAAGCAGCCAGCCAAAGAATGGAAATGACTCAAGTAGGTATAGTTTTTGGAAATGTGAATAAAATAAGCCCAGCGAAATTATCTTTGGAGAGTTCTTAATGGAGAATGGAAAACCACCTGCAATTTTGTTTCTTCAAGTATCTTTGTTTTGTTTTCTCTTTCTTTATTTTTGCATAAATGAACGAAAGTCAGCCTTAAATTCATAGTCCTGGGGAAAGGTTACAACTTTTACACCTTTCCACTTGGCCTACACTCCCAAACTACAGTTGCCAGGGATTCAGTGCATTTGACATATGCATCAAAAGACCCCACATGTGAAGGGTTTTCGTTGGGATCCACACCAGGCAATAGATAGGTCAAGATGTCCTCGGCTCCATTGTGGATATGTGGTTCAGCCGGTTGATGGAGTTGGTGACATTACCAATAGCCTGATAGACTCTGGCCGTGGAAGAGTTTTGGAAAATTGGAAGAGCCATCCTAAGGTCAGGCTGTCTTCTCTCACAGGGAACCAGGGCTTCCTTTTGTCCTGAAGGTGTGGAACAGCTGTGCATAATGAAAGTAAACACACCACTTAGCTCTTCTTCCCTCTAGAAACTAATACAAAAAGATACGCATCTCGGGGTGTCAACTTCTAAATGCTTCTCTTGGGTCCCCTGCAGTTCTTAAAAGTAGCTTTTCAATGGAGATCTTTCTGTCCCTTGCAGATACAAAATAAAATAAACAGATAAATAAATAAAAACCCATATGGTTCTTTTTTGTTTTTATTTCCATTTAGATGCCTGTGAGTTCTCCTTGCAGGTATTCCCCAAGGTGTGCTCATCTGCAGCTATTTCTGTTGTTGCTGGGATGTAGTTGTTCCCTCTAGTTCACCCAGGCCTCTGGCAGAGACATTGCCAGCTTTTCAAGCTCACTTATCCACCACCCACTATTATTAACCCCCCATTACCTAAATTCACACACCTTTCTCTTCTTGTGCCTATGGGTCTCTAACTGGAGTTTACAGGGGTATCACTTACGGGTATGATGGGCCACACTCTCAGAATATTTGAATTCTTATATCTGACTAGGGCTCAAGATTCTGTATTTCTATCAAATCCCTAGGTATGATACCTATGTGGCGGTTCGCCTGTCTTCCTGTAATCTTAGTACTTTAGGAAGCTGAGGCAGGAGAATTTCACCTTTAAGTCCACCCTGGGAAAATTAGTGAGACCCTATCTTGAAATGCAAAAAACAATATTTCAGGAAGCTGAGGCAGGAGGATTGCAAGCTCTATCCTAGCCTAGGTAGCTAAGCAAATTATCAAGACTCTGTTTCAAAATAAAAAAGGGGAATTTAGTTCAGTATGAAGGCCCTGGATTCAATACCCAGTATTAGGGAAAAAATAGGAAGAGAAAAGAAATCCCTAGGTGTATCTTAGGTACACACTTTATAATCATGCCCTAACCAAAACAAGCAAACACCTTCTGAACAACCTGTGTTAACATGATAATAATCTTGAAAAAATTTTTCTTTTTCTTTTTCATGAATAGAGACATTTCTCTCATTTCTTTTCTTGTGCGGTTCATTACTGTGACCTTAATACCTAGAACAGTGCATGATATGCAGTAGGGGCTTGATGAATGACTGCTGCTTGTTAAAAAATAATGGTGATGATGTCACCATCCCCTGCTTCCTTAAACTTATCTGTCAAATCGGTGCCTAAAGCCTGGATAAAGTCCAATTCATCTGGCCTGCTAAATTGAGCCATTCAGGGGGCTCAGAAACCTACTACCAAAGGAAACAGAATGTGCAGATCTCACCAGATCATTTCCGGGTGTGAAACAGTGGTACTAACTATGTGAGTTGCAATTTCCCAAATGATGGCTGCTCTGCTACTGCAGCCTCCCACCAACCTGACCTGCTCTAGGTGATGATTTCCCCGACTTTGCTTGAATTCTCAGTGGACTGGAAGCGATTGCTTGACTTGGGTTGCTTTCTGTCCCCCTTAAACAAAAGGCACAATTCTTCAAGTGTATGATTAGGGTTCTCAGTGTTGGCTGCGCATTGGTCTTACATGGGGAGTGTTAGAAAAGATTGATGTCTGGTTTACTCTCCCCCAAGACTCTAATTTAATTGGTTGGCGGAGTGTGTTGGGAGGTGTCCCTGTGTATCAGAATTTTTAAAAGGTCATAGTCAAGGTTGTGAACCTTTCGAATGGAAGTAGCCTGGATTGAGAGGGAGAAAACAGCAAAAGAGCATTTTGCTTTCTGGAGCCAGCAAATGGCACTTAGGAGAGCAGAGGTTGAGCAGGATAATGAAAGGGTGAGCTAGCAGCATGGAGCTCAGGACACGCTTGAGGAGAGAGCCTTGAACTCAAAAGCAAGTTTCCCTTAATGTGTTAATTATGCACTCTCTTATCTTCGTTAATCATTTAATCTAGGGTAACCTTGTTGGCCCACAGAGATTATAAATTCCTTGGGATCAGTGATGTGTTGGACAGTTACCCTGTATCTCCCATGATTGTATTCATGTGGGATTCTTCAAAAATAACCCTCAAATGATTAAGGAACCATGAGGTCAGAATGGTAAGCAAAATATTAAAAGGGATGTCAGTCAATCATGGTGTGCGTGCACATGTGTGTACGTGTGTGTGTATGTGTGTGTGTGTGTGCAGTGTTTCACTGATTCAAATTAACTGCTTTTCTCTACTATGAAAACATAAATACACACACACAGAAGAAACAGTAACACACACAAAAAATCAGCCACTTACAACCACCACCACCATTATCACAACAGAAGCTTAGACATGGAGCCCAGTAGAGTACCAGTTGTCACAGATCTGGGCATCCAGTCTCCAAAGCAGATGTCATTTCCTGTGGCTGGGGAGGGGAGACATTCATAGTGTAGAGGGCATTCAGGCACATGCATGCTTGAGTTCCAAGTGAGTAGACGTGAGCCAGTTAAGAGGACACTCAGAATGCAGCCCGCTTACCCCAATCCCCGGTCTAGTGTTTTATTCAACGGCTGACATCGCAGCTTTTCGATACTGTATTACTCACATTTCTACTCCTGGACACCCACTACCTTCAGAGCAAACACATCTCACATTCTGAAGCCAAGCGTGCTCTTAATGGCTTGGCTCCTAACCTTGATCAGGGAACAAAAAAGAGTACTTGGAGTGGAATGAGGGATAGGAAGCTCAGAAACTCTGCCTCTTTAGTAATTTGGAGGGGGACTTAGCTCCTGTTTTTAATTCATAATATGAATTTAGGTGAGGTCGGAGTCTCAGTGCGAGCTGCAGTTGTCAAGATGAGATCTACAGCGATATTGATGCCTCCACCAGGTAAACAGCAGCCCTCTGGTATATATCAGGAGCGCGCTTTTCTGTATTCTAAGCAGTTTTTGACATAGTGTTTTGCTTTATTGCAAACCACAATGTTTTCAGAAAGCCTAAAAATCCAGTTATAACTATAGCTGTGAGGGAAAAGGTCTGCATGGGGCCAGGGAAATTTAATTTTTAGCTTAAAAAAAGACCCACCAAATTCAATTTTTCTCACATTTAGGGATTCTTAGAGTTATATCCAGCTTGCATAACTAGTATATTAGAGAATGTGTTACTACGGGGTTATTTTTTTAACACATTTATTATTTATGAAATGCAGAGGAAAATAGTTAGAAATGATTGTTTCAGGGAATATCCTGTAGCTTTTTTTATTGTATTCAAAGAAGTTGCTCATGCTGTTTTAATTCAAACATTAAAAGTTAAATCTCTTTTCATCCTGACCTACATTTTTAAAATGCTACTTTAGCCCTTATTATGGGAAACAGAAAATGCATGGAAGGAAAATGCCCACTGTGTGTTTCCAGCCCATCATTTGCTGAGAATCAGAATGATTTTTGCCAATCTGTCCAGGAAGGAACCAGGGAAAATAGAGTCAGACCTCTCCTCTTAACATCCTTCCCTAGCTCCTCTTTTCCAAAGCGCCGACCAGCCCCCTGTTCTTGAATGATGACAGTCTCCAAGTCAGTTTCCAAATCTGTGCTGGGAGATAAAGAAGAAAGAGATGATACCATGTGTCTGATGTGGAATGGATATTAAGAATGCATAGTGAATTCCTAATATCAATAACGGAAAGGCAGTCTAACTCAAAAATGGGCAAAGTATTTGAGTATATATTTCTCTTAAAGCACATGTGAATAGCCAACATGTCCAAGAAAAGGTATATAGTATCATGAATCATTTGGGCATTGCAAATCAAGACCAAATGAGAGATTATTTTAAGTCATTCAGATGACTACAATGCTAAGTGAAATAAATCAGACACCAAAGGTTAAATACCACATGGTTTGTTTTATATGAGAAACCCAAAGTATAAATAATTTAAAGAGCAAAATAAAAGATAGTTGATAGGAAACAGGGACACAGTTTTTTTGTGGGAGTGAGAAGATCTGGTGATGAGGGGACATGGGAGATACAGGAGGGAAAGCACAGTAAAAAGGATCAAGATAAGATATCATGTCCCCATAATGAATGTAATTATTATGTATCGCAAACATACACTAATAGAAATGAAAATAAATGTTGGTGAACTTGTGGACAAACTGAAACCCTTCTGGTGGTGAGAACATGAAAGTGTCAGTATTACAGAAAAGCAATATGATGGTTCTCAAAAAATATGGTTATCATATGACCCATTGATTCTGTATCTAAGTGTATGGGTATATATCAAAGAGAATTTTTGAAAGTCTCAAATCAGTATTTGTGCACCTATGTTCAAGGCAGTGTTATTTACAACAACAAAATCATAGAAGCAACCCAAGTGTCCATCAAGGAAAACATGGATTTAAAAAGCCAACACAGAGGACCAGATGTCTTGTGATCAGATGTCTTGTGACCAGACACCTCCCACTGTAAGCCAGATCTCAAGACAAAAGGCAAAACAAATACAACCACACCCGAAGTATAGATAACAGGGATTGACACAGATACAGATCACCTTGACCATCCCAATCCCCTACAGGAAGAGTCACTAATCCTTAAGAATGCTGCTTGTTACATAACTTGCTTCCCTACTTATCCCTGATTTGGTCAATTTTACCTGAACAATTAATCTTATTGGTTGACCGTAGTTCTGTCCCACCTCATGCCAGTTTGCCTTGTGAGTTCCCAGGTTTTCCCCACTTTAGACCCACTTCCTCTTGTGGTTTTACCCTATAAAAGTCCCTAGAAAAGCCAGAGTCTTTGGCAACCCACCTGGGGCCGCTTCTGTCTCTCTCTCAGACAGAAGCTTTTTCTCTCTCAATAAATGTATCTTGCTCATAAAAAAATTTTTTCTTTTTAAATGTAAAATAAAGCCAAGCATGGTGGCACACTTGGGAGGCAGAGGCAGGAGGATTTCCTTGAGTTTGAGGCCAGCCTGGTATACATAATGAGTTCAAGGCCAGGCTGAATGAACTACATAACAAGATCCTGTCTCAAAAAATGTGGAATATATGTGAGTGTGATGAAAATATACAATGAGTGTGTTTAAATCAAAATTTTAAAAAATGTTATGATAAAAGACACCTTGTCATTAATCCCCTCAAAATACTCCTTATCTTGCATACATTTACCCCATCATTTCTGCCACTTTCTGAAGCAGTTCTGAAAGTCCTCTTCTGTTTGTGTTGTCTAGTGGCTGCCTTCATTTCCTGAATCAGTTGAAAACATTTACAGAAATTTCTGTCAAATAAAAGCATTGCAGTGTATTCTCATCCATCTTATTCACTGCATCTATACCATGTGACTTCTGGCTCTTCCCCAAAATCAAAATGACCATGAAAGGTAAAGTTTTGAAATCAATTCAGGACATCTATGTAGCTACGACAGCACAACTAAAGACACTCAGAAAAGAGAAATTCCAGAACTGCTTCAGAAAATGACAAGAATGATGCAATAAATGTTTTGAAGTGAGGGGGTTCATTTTGAGTGGGATTAATGGCAATGTGTATTTTACTGTATTCAATATTTTAATCTATAAATTCTTTACATGTTTTTATCATACCACAATCCATATATTCATCTTTAACAAGGAATCAAACTCTGACACATAATACAAGATGGATGAATTTTCAAGACATTACACTAAGAGAAGTAAGGCAGTCACAAAAAAGAGAAATGCTCTGTGGCTTTCCACATATGATAAACCTAGGACAGTCAAATTCATAGGAACAAAATAGATTAGTGGTTTCCCAAAACCGAAGGGAGAGGAAATGGGGGTTACTGTTTAATGAGTACAGAGAAACAGTCTTTCAAGGTGAGAAATTTCTGGAAATAAAGAGTGGTGATAGCTTCATAACAGTGTGAATATACTCAGTGCCACTGAACTATACCCTAAAAAGGATGTTAATTTTACATCACAAATATATTTTACACTATTCAAAACATATGTTAAAACAAGAGAGATTAGTACAAATTGAGAAGTGTCGAGCTACCACCTTGGTTTCCCATGCTATTCTGGAAGGAAGATGACTGGTGGCTGGATGTCAGGCAGTCTGTGGACAGACTCACTTGAGGAGCTAAAGTGTCCTGCTTTCCACCAGCAGCAATTTGCCTACCATGCCAGTGACACACTTGGAAGCAAATTCTCCCGAAGACAGGAGCTGGGCATAAACAGAAGTAGGAACTAGACCCTTAAACTCTAAGCAGGATGACTGAGCTATGAGTGCCTCCTCAGTGTTGTGTTGTGTTTTGGTTTGGTTTGGTTTTGTCTGTCACCGGGTTAGAAACTGCAAAGACAAAATATGGTAGTTGAGACGAGGATGTGATTATGGTAGTTGAGCAAAGGATGTGGTCACCTTGTGGGGTGGTGGCTTTAGTGTTTAGGGGCAAAAGGAAAATTCTGTTTTTTGAAGCTTCAGTAATTTGAGTTGGTAAAACAAACTGATGATGGGCAGGTTAGCAGGATAAATTCTTGTAGTATTAGTACACAAATGCAGAGAAGACAAAGTATGACACTCATAGAGGAGCCAGGTGGTTGAAGTTTAAATACTGTCTTCACAGGGAGAGACTTCCAGAATTTTAGAGGAAGAATGATTTACTTTGAGAGAATAATATGCTTGGAAAATGGGCAATGGCCTGTGACAGAGTTTTCCTAGGCTCTGAGTGTAGTATCAACTCTAATGTTTTCTTCTGCGCATTAATTTTCTGAGAATACTGCCTTTATATAGTCAGGGAAAGTTTAGAGAAAACCCTTTTCTTTTGCTTTAGGAAGGAGAGGAGTGAGAGCCAGAGGGAAGGGCAGGAGGTCAGCATCCTTGGTTTTCTTTTAGGTCACTCAAAGAGTTAGCAAGCATATCAAACAGTGTACTTGAGGTTGGCCTTTCCTACACTCCAATAGGTATGGCTCTTTGATAAGATAATTGATGAGTTATCCCTCATCTTTAAAATAGGTTTTTTTTTCATTGACCTAGCAGTTCTGCTTTTGGGAGTGCACCCTGCAAAGATTATCCATCCACCATCTCATCAGAAGTTTATCATGCAGGTACTACCTAATACTATATATAAGTATTACTCAAAGTGAAAAAAAGCCTCAATATGCATTGTTAGGGGATACCTTAAAAATCTTGTGGCATATTTATACAGTGGAAGATTAGAAAAGATAGGCCAATATGAACTGAATTAAAAATAAACTTTTACTGAATAAAAATTGTCTGCTTTTCTAAGCTTTGGGTACTCAGCAATGAAAATTTTAAAAAAGATAGCTAAATCCCTACATTCAAAAACTTACAATCTAGATAAAGGAAGATAGAAAATAAGCAGACACACACACACACACACACACACACTCTCACACAAAAAATAAGACCACTCAGGTGTGGTAAGGGCACAGGGAATATTGGAAGAGAAGTGTGCTGTTTCAGGAAAAAGGCATCCAGCACACCGAGCCTTAAGTGATGCGTTTGCTCAGAGGTTGAATGAAGCCAGGGAGCCAAGCAGGTATCTGTCTGAAGGAGTATCCAGCAGCTAATAAACATGGAAAAAGAAACTAAAACCACTGACAAAAAGGGAAATGAAATTTAAGAAAATAATTCAGAAGGATTTTAAGAGGAATGGGAAAAGAAGCATAGATCACCTTCCCAATGAGTATTCATCTTCTAGATCCAAGATTTGTGTGAAGCATTTACTCTTCATTTTTCCAAGAGGTAAATAATTGTGATGCTCTGTGTGTGTGTGTGTGTGTGTGTGTGTGTGTGTGTGTGTGAGTGTATATATGTGGGTTAAAATTAAAGTACTGGCCTAAAATGATAATGGAGTTTGCATGCCTAAGAAAACAACATGATGCTGAAGAGCTGGCATAACAGTCTCTAGAGCCCATACCTTGCTCCAAGCCTAACAGCCCGGTGACTCAAGAGGGACCCGTCTTGTACATGGGGTGACATTCCTGTCAGGGAGGAAGTGAGTGCTAGCACCTGACAGTGGCAGTGTAAAGGCCTTCGGTGACACTTTTCTGGCACACACAGTGAGATAGGGTTCTTCTTGGGCTCTGGTAAAACAAATGCTTCTCATAATTCATATGGTCTAGCTCCAGGTGTCTGGTAAACTCACAGAATTCAAAAATTCTTGCTCAGATTTGTAGCATGATAACTGGAGTCACTGTGAAAACAGCTTCTTACTCAGGACTGGTAATACTGCTCTTGAGATTTTTTTTTAAAGGCAAGAAGCAATGCAGAGAGATTTGAGAACAATGAGCATTGTCATCTCTTAGCTCCAGACAGTAGATCCATGTCCAAGAAAGAGGAGATCATGGTCTGCGTGTCACACAAAAAGTTTATTTAAACCACAGATCTCAGCTCAGCCACTGAGTAATCCAAGTGACCCTGAGCAGTATACATACCTTGCCCAATTTTCTCATTAAAATGGACTTAATAATAACAATGCTTAAAGGTACGTGGTAAAGATATGTGGCAAGAATTAGAAGATATAGCATGGTTCCTGGCGTACAGTGAATAGAGTGGTGAGTTAAAACTATGTCTGACACTTTCCCCCTTGAAAAGGGTAGACCCTGTTTCCTTTCTCTATGAACAGATTGTAACAATACTGAGTGACTTCCAAGATGAAATCATAAGAAGGAAATAAAACTCTCTCTCTCTCTCTTTTGCTCAGTTTTCTCACGAGATAATAAATGATTATTGTTGTCTTAAACCACTCAGTATTGAGTAATTTGTCTCCCGGCAACAGATAATTCACGTACTTGATAATATTTGCAGTCAGTATAATCATCCACCACCCTTGTATATTTGGAAATGCATAACTTCTCTAGTATACACACACACACACACACACACCCTTTGCTGACATCTTATTTCTAAATTTAACCTGCATCATTCAAAGGGTAATTAATAGCACTGAGAATCAAATTGGCAGCTAAATGAGATGTCCTCCTTGCATTAATCAGAAAGATGGAAAAATGCCTCATAAAGGTTGGGTGGATTGGCAACTGAACTTGTCTCTAGGGCATGCCATAAGAGTTTTCAGGAGTGTCTAGGCCAAGATATCTCTGGTCTAAATCTTAGACAGAAGAAATGTTACCCTGTGCATCAGCTGGTAATAGAACCCTTGGGTTCCTGTGACTGGGGACTAATCTGTGTCAATGTGTAAATATGTCTGCGTTGCTTATACTCAGTAACTGATTGCATATCTTGGGGTTAATGAGGTAAGTTTGGATAAAGGCAAGAGGATATCTTCTCAATGTTCAAGGCTTGTTTTTTTTCCACCCCTGCATCAGGCATTTCCTTAGATATTAGGTTTGTTTTCTGTCTAGGGTGGGTTGGGGGTTGTTCAGCTCTTGTGCACTTGATGCATGCTAGTCTTAATTTGGTGTGTTGCAGTCATTGTGAGCTGCAGAAAGATATTACCTTAAGGATATTCTTTTGAATATCAAATTAGAATAAATTAAGGCATGCTGCATATTAAGCCTAAATCAGAGTTGAGTAATTGCCTTCTATTTTATGCTGCTAAGTTTGTTGGAAATGCAAGGTATTTGTTTTAATTAGCAAGTTGTTGAACTGACTCTCAATGAGCATAGGCACAGACAAAAATAAACGAAAACTTTTTAGTGACTTTGTGAAATTTAGATAACACCTAATTAGATATGTTTTATAAATATCCCTCCTGTGATCATTACTTTCTTCCTTCATCCAACATTGACTAATTGAATCCCTACCATGTATACAGCAATATAAATTGCTGTGGGGATAACATTAAGGGCTACATGTTTTGATGTTTGCTTCCTGTGTCCCCAAGCACTTGACATAGGTATAAAATGTGTATAGTAGCACACAATGAAGTAATTATGATTAGCATCCCCATCTCATAGATCTAGAAACTAAGGTGGAGTATTTATAGGATCTTGTTCCTATCCTATCCCCCAGTGGACTTAAAATTCCAACAAGAATTCACCCTTATCTCTTTAGTTACACACTTCTTCCATCCTTTATACCTGTCGGTGTTATAAGAATAGATTTGTTGGGGCTGGGGATTTAGCTCAGTGGCACAAGTGCCTGCCCAGCAAGTGTGAGGTTGTGAGTTCAATTCCCAGTACAAAAAGAAAAAAAAAAAGAATAGATTTGTCAGATTTGTCTGTAGATCTTATCCAACATGGAGATAGAGCCAGTGGTAATAAAGTGAGTAACACTATCTACTGTGGCATGCTGTAGAACCATTGGAAAGACAGCCATAAAGACTCTTTAGGTATTAAGATAGAATAAAATCTTGAGTGCAGAGGAGATGCAAAGGCAGCATTGATAGAATAAAGAGAAGGATGGGATAGTGTCTGAGATGCATGCAGGCTTCACACTAGGAGATTTGTTTGGACTGGTAACCGATTAAAGACTCCTAACACACAAACTCACGACAGGTGTTGGGTGGTTATTACATGTTATGTCCAAGTCAGTCTTGGGGAAGACTTTGGATGAGTTTTGACGAAGACTGGTCTAGCTGAGAAACATGTGGTACTAATGGTTAGAGGCATGCGGGAGCATAAGCTCTGATTACTGTCATGATTCAAGTTGGAGTTGCAGTATTATCATGCATTTTTGTAAGATATTTCATTGCCTAGATGAAGGAAATTGGATTTCCTGAATCTCTTCTTACCCATGATTCACCATGGAAACTGCAAGTGAGTTCCCTGAATGCCTTGACAGTGGATACTGTTGATACCCAGGTCGGATCCCCTTTAATAAGCTTAGCTGCTGTATCTATTGCCTAGCACTTCTACTTGGTTGACAGGAGATACCAGCTATCATTTCTTCATAGACATACCTTGGGCAAAATGGGAGCTACCATGCCCAAAAGATTACATAACCCTCTCCAGAGGAAGTTGGCAGTCAATGGCTACTCTAGATGCAAGAAGAATGGCCCTTGTGTTTGAAGATGAGACATTTGCAGAACATTTTACTCTGCTGTGCCTTGAACTTATGAATTAGGCCAATGCCAGTGTTTACTAGAGACATGCTGGCTGAGACACTCCTTACTTCCTTAAGTATAATAGCTTAGAGTAGAAGTGGGAGCAACAAAAAGTGGTGGTTGTTCAGTTTTACAAGGGGTCTGACGATATATTGAGTTTTCAGTTTCAGGGAACTTAGACTGTTCCTTTGGCTTACAGTGTGGTTTTCCATATAATCTTTCTGTCCCTTTTTCTACTTGGATAAACCCTATGTCCCAGTTTCCTTTTATGGGAGTATCACATCCATGCAAACTACACAAGGCTTCAGGCATAGAGGGCTTTGCACATGATGTGTCAGAATACAGTTAGCAACCCCAGTTGATTGGTGATGGCTAATTCCAGGGTGGGCCCTGAGTCAGCTCTCCTGTCCACAAGAATGAAGGCAGGGTGAGAAATGGCTCAGTCTTGTTTTGACTACTCTTTGCTTCTTCTGGGTGACAAAAGTCATGACTTTTAGCAGCACTTATTCTTATCTTCACATTCTTCATCCCATGTTCTAATGCATTATTCAGATTTTGTGAAGACAGAGCAGAGGACCAGCTTTGTACCCAGAGTTCCTTTGCTGGGGTCACACAGAGTGGGGATATAATACATATACATAGGGATGAGACTGTGAGCAAAAAGGGCTATGACCTCTCTTTGTTCAGCTAAACACATGAGCAACATGTGCTCAGACACCTAATTATAACCTGTCTTTGTGTGAGTCATGTAACTTCTCTTAACCTGTTATGATGATGATGATGACGATGATGATGATATGTACACCAGTGAGCACAAACTACAATGCTTGTCCAGGGTAGGCTGTTAATATATGCAGTTGGAATTGGCCAGTTGCTGGTCTGGACAATGTTTTCCATTTCTAAATGGTCACACAGTCATATAAGCCCAATGGTGCCAGTTTTCCTACTTTAAAAAAAAAAAAAACTAGATGGTTTGATTTTGAAGATGAGAAATTTCCCACAAATTCCCACTTTTGTGAAACACTGCATGATCACTCAGAGCAAACCTGTAGCTCATGGGCCACCAGTTTATGACTTTGGAATCACTTTTGGAATTAAATGTGCTAGTGCTGCCTCTGCCCAGTTGCCATACTAAGGGTGCCAAAAAGCTGGAGCACCTTCCCCTGCAACCTCCATCCATGACTCAGGATTGAGAATATAAATACTGCAACCTTTCCATACCTCTCAGATGGAATCACTTCAGATTAGAGTTGGCATGTATTTTCAGTCAAGGATCCAATATAGTCAATATTTTAGCATTTTCAGGTCATATATTCTACCCTGCAATTACTCAGCTAGGCTACTATAGCATAAAAACAGCCACAGAAAATAGTTAATATGCATGACTAGGTTCCAGTGAAACCTTATTTTTTGAGAATATTTCTCCTCATAAGCTACTCTCATGCAAAGCCTGGGTTTCAAAACCTTGCAAGCTACTCTTTCGTTTTGTGTTTGGGAACCCTTTCAATGTGTATTTGAATTCTACCTCTCACTCTCACTCTTCCTATGATATTTTGAGCAAGTGACTCCATTTCTGTTTTTGCCTCAGGCTCCTCATCTGTAACCAAAAAATAATTCCAGCCCTCATTTAGACAATAGTTAAGAGAATCTAAAGAAGTGCGGTCTGTTAAAATATGAACACTTTGCCTGACACATGGTGCCTGTTGGATAAGACAACAGTGAATAACTATTGTGTGAAAGGTGAAGCTTTTGACTCTGCAGTGGTCTTTTGGTTGTCTTTTAGGAATTGCCAAAATGATGAACCAAATCTCTTCTTGCGTTTGTATTCTCCACCTTTATCTTAAAGTCAGCTTGCTCTTTCAACTGATAGGATGTGATGTAAGAGTCTTTGAAAGATAAGACAATAAAGGCACCTGGGTACAAGTTGGAAATGGGAACTCTTTGAATCTTCATTACTCTCACTGGTTCCCTACGAGGAGGAACAGATGGAAGACAGAGCTTCTGTCTTCAGCTGGCCTTATTTCAGCCAGCTGGGAACATATGTTCCTGGGAAGGATGTAGGAAAACACTTAAATAAGGCAGAAGGAGAAGCAAGATGAGAAGAATCCTCCAGGAATGTGAACGCACCCCGATTCTTATTGCTTTTCCTTGCAGCAGTCTTTTGTGGGAAAAAAAACTGGTCCTGGAGCCAGACAAAACTGAATTTGAATTCTCCTCAGTCATTATTACCTTCGGCAAGCTACATTTCTTCTCTGAGCTTCAGTTTCCTGGGCTCTGTTTATAAATGTTTAATTAGGTGATTTTCTTCCTTAGTTTTTTGCCATCTCATTCCCTTCTTCTGGAGTTTGACATGGAATGGACGACAAAAAGTTCTAATGTGCTTTCTCAGTGAGAAACCAGGTGATAGAAAACAAACTTTAAAGTCCACTTTCCTTTTTCTTTAAAAAAGTCACCATTAATTTGAGGATTGCCTTGCTTTACTGTTTGGTAGAAAATTCCATAGAAGTATAAGAAAAGGGTGACATGATGCAGAGACACAAAAGGGTTTTATCTGGAAGACCAAATTTGACTGACTGGGAATAGCTACTGTGAGTGTTGCATTGAGAAGAAGGGCAGGAAGACTCAGCAAGTTCTTAGTGGAATTGATGATAAATCTTTCACACGATGGGGTGTAGCTCAGTAGTAGTACATGTGCTCAGCATGCATGAGAACCCCAGGTTTCATGTCCAGTACCAAACACACACACACACACACAAACACACACCAAAACAAAACAAAGAACAAAAGTCTGACTTGATTTCACAGTGTGGGAAGAAGGCAGAAGTGCTACTTGTATTTAAACCTAAAATTGGACACAAACCTGTTGAGAGAATGAAAAGTGAAATTAAGCAGTATTTCCTGTGATCTTCAGAATAACCAGCTTTAAATAGTGATGAACACACATATATTCCCTAAGCAAATCTAAGATTTGTATGTGTACATAAAGTTTACATGAATGGATACAGAAATGGATGAGGTCGGTCTTACTAGAAATTCTCCTTTCCATTACTTAACTATTAAAAAAAAGGTTGCTTTCCCATGCAACACATAATTTCCTCACTCTCTATAACAAGTATTTCTGTGAATGACTTTAGCATAAATCCTAGAGAGGTCTGTGATTGGTGGTCTGGGTCAGACTTTCATCTGTGCATCAATCACAGTGACTAGGAAGACAACTCAGCCTGATGGCCAGGAAGGAAGAGTGGTGTATACCATCCAAATTCTATGGACTAAACAAGGTTACTATGCAATGGGATTGTTTGAGATAGTTTTTCCAAAGAAAGGATTCTGGGCAGAAAAGAAATTCAGTTCTGTGGAATATGACTTGCAAAATACACAGTAAGGACAATGTAGCTGTCAATATTTCTTTCTGCTATGAAATTTAATTATTGATTTTTTTCCATGAATAATGACATGTAATTGATGCCTTTCCTCTGTAAGCCTGATTTCCAGCATAAAAGCCATAAAAGATAAATTTCAGGACATAGAAACAAGGCTACCAGAAGCATGTTCAGCAAGAAGCTGATTCAAATTCATAGCACACACCCATAAAGAATGAAGAACACACCAATTGGTTTCAATCATGCTCACTTGTTTTTTGTGGTAATTGGGTTTGAACCCACAACCTTTCTGTTGAGCTACATCCCCACCCCTATTTGGTTCTGAGACAAAATCTCACTAAGTTACTAAGTGGCCCAGGCTGAGTTTAAACTTTCAATCCTCCTGCCTAGGCTCCCAAAATGCTGTGATTACAGGCATCCACTATCATGCCTGACTTTTCCTCACCTTTTGTTCCTTCCTTTCCTGGAAACAGTCTCTGTGGATGGCTTTTACTTATTTTGTTGTGTATTAGTCTGCTAGGGCTACCAAAACAAAATACCAAAGACTGAATGACTTATGCAATAGAAATTTATTCACTTACCCTTCTGGAGGCTAGCAATCTAAGACCAACATGTTAGCAGGGTTGATTTATTCTGAGGTTTCTCTCCTGGCTTGCAGACAAGCATGTTCTCTCTGTGTCCCTAGCTGACTTTTTCTCCGTGTGTGTTAGTTCCTAGTGTCACCTCCTCTTTTGAAAAGGACACCAGTTAGATTGGACCAAAGCCCCACCCTTATGATCTCATTTAATCCCAACTACTTCCTGATAAGCCCTACCAATAAAGAATCACGTTAGGTATTAAAGTTTCAATACATAAATTTAGAGGGATGAAATGCAGTCCATGACATGGAGAATTTTTTAACTTCTTCTGCATTATTTTGCCTAGGCTCAGGCCATTCCTCCACCTTAGGTGGAATAAATGCCCTTCTCACTTCCTTTGCCTGTTGAGCTGTTTTTCCTTCAAAGACATCTTCCCTGAACTTCCTTGTGTTCCCATCCTTTCCTATAAAGACACACCTCTCTGTGGCTCACAGCCTCACATATATGTCTATGTGTCACTCCACTGAGCCACAGGTGTTTGGATATATGCGTCCCTGACCAACCCTCCCTACTCCCCACATGCCAAATGCATACTGAGAATAAAAGTAGTGATTCAGCAGTTTGTTGTACCCATATTTGGCACAAAGTAGACATTTGATAAATGTTTGATGACTTAAATTGGATTTAAGCTGAACAAATAGAAAGTGCATTTGGCAATTATTCCCCTGGCTTAGAAATGATAGGAGTTAGGAGACTGATTGCTGTAGCATTAGGATAATACAATATATATCTTGGTGTTATATGCCTTGTGGAAAAGCTGTGAGTCTTTCTCAGTGTTGAAGGAGCATGGGCTCAGGATGAATTTAGAGAGGAGAAAGAGAGTGTCTTAGGAGAATGATTCTAAGAGCTGCTAATTACAGGAAAGGAGTGAGTCGTGGACCCATGACATATGGTCAGATGACTTGCTTTTAGTATTTTCATAAGATAGTTCTGTCATACATGATGTGAGGGAGCCTATTATATATGTTAGCTTTGTCTCTTTACCCCCATTGTGAAATGACACAAAAGTGCTGGAAGCAGAATTTACTCATCTGAGGGGTCATCTCAGTTTCTCTGGGCTACAAACTGAGTGACTATGCATGATTAAACCAGGATATTTCAAGTGATTACTGCTAAAATAGTGATTGCTACCTAAAAATACACCCTAACATAGAGGCTTAAAACAATAATATATATTTTATATCTTATCTTTTTCAAGAATCTGGTGATAGAGTGAGTTCAGATAGGTAGTTCTTATTCACTGGATCTTTGAGTATTTCTTCATTTCTATTTCTGAGTTGGGAAGATTCAAAAAGTAGGAGCCAGAATACATGGTCAGCTGGTATTGTCTATCTTTCTGTCTCCCCCTTCCACTCTCTCTCTCATCTCTTCATTTGGTCTTCCTTTTGGTGACTTCAGAACATCCAGACATTGTAAGTACCTCATCACTTCCCCTTATGGATCCCATGACTCACAATCCAGTCCATGACTCACATTCCACCCAGGTTCAAGGAGAGAAGTCATGAATTCTCTCGCTCTGGACCAGGGGATGGCAACCTGTGGAAGACCACACAGACAGGAAAGATGAGGATGGCTACTGTTGCAAAGGACTGTCCTCCCTTATTTCTGGAAGCTGGTGCTTTTTACTCATTACCCACCTGTGCTCTGCAGAGCACAGACTCACTCTCACAGACTGGCATAGCACTGGTAATGGTGCAGTCCTTTGTTAACCTTTCTAAGGGGAAAGAATAGAGCCTCCATTTTTACTTCTGTAGATTTCTGGTTCTAAAAGAGCAACCTGAAGATAAAGCTGTCCTGATCCTGAAGACCTCTGAAGAAAGTTCTCTTGATGTATACCAGCAAAATATTAAGGCCCTAGTTCTGACAAAGCTGTAAACAGACCTGTTAGAAACTCAAAAGATTATCATGGTAAGAACCATGCTTCCTCACCCAGTCTGGAAATGAATGCTAAACGTTATGCCCATTGTGTGGGTGGGAAATGAAGTCACATACATTAAAATGGTTTTTGAAGGTCTTCCTCTGTATAAAAAGCAAGATGTACATATGCTTCTTTTAACTGAAAAAAAAATCTATGGTTATGTATTTTACACTGTGCTAAACTAGATATGTGTTCGGTGCTTCCACACTGAGTTGCCCATAGGACCCTTATCTTAAATAAAATATAGCTTAAATTCAAATAAATAAAATGTAAATCAAGAATACTGATTCAGAAAATCTAAGCAGATGCTCCTCAGCATAATTTAATAATATTTAACTGGTTGAAATTTCTATATGAATGTGCACAGATATACATGCACAGATATACATGTATTATCAATAAATTGTCACTTTTAATTCATTTTTCAGCACTCATTGAAACAGTGGGAAAGAGACCATTTCTTTCATAAAATCCACAACAGCAATTCTTAGCTGCATTTTTATTTTCTGTGATACAATTATAACCTGGTGTTGCAATTTTAAATTGAGCTTAAAATAGAGTCTCTGGTCCGAATAAGTCTTTCAATCATACTGCAAAAATATTTGGTGTAATTTATTGATCATCATTCAGTTGCTCTGGTAGGGTTATTCTGTGCTGTTCTAATTTTCCCTCACTCAGTTCTCTGTGAAAAGTATCCCAATTATCGTACTCCTTTCTTCTCTTTTTCTTAGATTTGTGTTTTGATTTTGATAATTTGTCTTGTGTTCTTCCACTTTCTCTGTCATTTTCTTTTTTATCCTTTTCTTGCTCTACTATATATATATATATATATATATATATATATATATAGTAGATAGATATTACACAGTGGTGCCTTGGTTCATGAATGCTTTTGTGTGCAAATAATTTAGTTAACAAACAAGCATTTGACAAAATCTTGTTCTTGTTTGGTGAACTCTGCACTGTGTGACAAACACAGTGTCTCAGTTACTTTTCTCTCGTTGCTGAGACAAAATACCCAACACCCAAAGTTAAGGAAGGAAAGGTTTATTTAGTTCACAGTTTGTGGAGGTTTCAGTCTATAAACAGCTGGTTCCATGGCAAAGTGGCACTTGGCAGAGAAGCAATAGTTCATGGCTAACATGGGAAAACAGCACAAGCAACAAGAGTAAAATGGGAGGAGCACACAGAGAAGACTCTTTCTGTCCCTTATATTGTATGTAGGTCACACCCACTTGGATGTGGCACTCACACCCATAATCCTAGCATTGCACTATGAATCATTGACAAACTCTAGAAGCCTTCCTCCCTGACTGCATGAGACTTTGGGGGGACATCCAGACTCAAACCATAATGCCCCCAGCTATCTATCCTGCATGAACATGAACATAGTCATCTCTTCCAGAATCACTGTGGAACAAATTAAATTCATGAACCAAGGTATCACTAGGTAAGTGATAGATAGATAAATAGATTTCATAGGTCCAGCTTTAAATATCTAGATTTTAAACCACTGCAGCTAATATTCATGAGCAAACAGAATGTTTCTGGGTAACTGAGTTGACTTTCTTTGTACATTGATGCCCAAAGCCAGTTGTTTATATAAAACTATCACTATTTTCCTTAAACATATCCTTCTTTTGACAGAATAATAAGCTGCTATTTATAAAAGTGTTTACATTTTACAGATCTGTTTTACTCATTTTACTGATGGGTTTTACTCAAAAGCCAAGAAAAGATATTGAGCCAAGTGTGCCTATTACTCAAATGACAAGGAAGAAATAAAATTTTTCTGTCAAGGAGGTTCTAACACAAAATAATAGGCCACACCCAAAGTGTCATTCACCTCTGCTGGCATTTTACAAGTTATAGCCTGGATCTAGTAGCTATGATTTATTTTGATGTCAAAAAGTTATTCACATATTTATATAAAAAGAAAGTGGCAGATCAACAGCGTGTTGATTAGGAAGGTGCTGTGTAATAAATCAGCACAGTGATTCCGGTCATCTTGCCAATTTTGACACAGAGACTTGCTTATTTATGGCATTTTAAGGTCTGAGGAGTTGATTTATAGTTGCAATAACATACTCCCATCCATTAGCAGTTCCTGCATGCTTAGATATGTCACTCTTTTGCATTTAATGATTGGCATTTTAAAAATTGCATGACTATAAATTGTCAAGCAGGATGAAAACTCTGTTTAAAACATAATGTGTTGAAACTTTTTTTGTAATAAAAGTGTGATAGTTGGGATAACATACATTACTTGCATTGTTTCTCTTTGTCCATCCCTCTGCTATGTTAACCATGATCCCAGGATCTTTATGAATGATCTCATTCAAACTCCTCATTTTTCAGAGGGAGAAACTGAGGCAGAGCAGAAATGACGTTCTCAGGGTGCTTCTCCAACATTTGTATGATTTATTTGGAGGAGATTTACAAGTGAAGATTTTTAAGACCACACTTAAGTGTAGGGCTGATCCCTGGACACTGCATCCTTCAGAAGCTATCGAAGAATGACCTGATTTGGGGACCAGATTTGGAAGCAAATGGGAATTTAAAATCCCCTTTCTATTGCTTACGAACTTTATATCTTTGAGCCAGCCTCTATAACTGGTGTGTTCAAAGAAGGAAGAATAGGTATCACAAATTTAGAAGTCTGTCTAAAGATGAAATTCAGAATGGCAGAAATCTCCTGGTATACCATGATAAGTCACCAATAAAGTATTATTTTTCTTCTTCACCTTTAATACTTCCCCTTCTATGCATACACACACACACACACACACACACACACACACCCTTTCATTACTGATTGATTAATTTTATGAGAATGTTCTGTATCCCACTAGTTAAATGTTCTTAAAATGATCACACTCAGACACAGTGTGAATCTCAGGGAATTAAATCAGTTCATTCATTGCTCAGTTTTCAAAGGGCACTTTTCCTCCTCTGTGAGCATCTCGGTGTGATATTGGTTTTATAGGCTGGTGCATTCTATTGCTCACATGACAGCAATAAGAGAGAAAAGTAATAGTATTTTCCCTCTTCTCTACCCTGGTGCATGCTTTAATGAGCATGTGGACTTCTTTTTCGAGTAAGCTAGTTACCTTCCCTTTGTTCTGCAAATCTGAGGGAGGGCTTCAGAGACAGGGTCCAGGGTCATAAATGTGAGCCTGTTAAATTGCTAAATCAGAGAAGAGATAGAGTGAAGTGCAAATAAGCAGGTCTGCATTTTGCTTTTGGAGAGATAGTTGGGAGGGAAGGAATTTTGCTGTGGTGTTTTAATCACTTTCGTCATTGTTAGAACAAAATACTAGACACATGACTTAAAGGAGGAGAGGTTCATTTTGACTCAGGGATTTTCGAGGGTTCAGTCTACAGTTGGCTGAAGGGAGGAAGAGAAAGGTCCAAAGCTGTGATGGAGAAAAGTTGTTCATGCCATGGTGACCAGGAAGCAGAGAGCAAGAGATGCTGGGAAGGGAGACATGTACTTCCAGATCATGCCCTAGAAACTCACCTTTTCTGATTAGGGCCTACTTCCTAATAACACAGTTAGCTATAGAAAACTTCCATGATCTAATCACTTTTCAAAAGTCCTACCTCTGAACACATGAGAATTTGAGGGAACATTCTAGGTTTAAAGCATAACATGTGGGCTGTCAGACTTTAAGATTGTAGGTGCAGCATGTTTTTAGATCATCTTACTAAATATTTCCCATTTATATCTCCCTCATTAAATGTCCCCTGTGGTCCTTTGGTATTGAGTTTCATCTGGGTTGAGACTGGCCTTGAGGGAAATGAGTGGCCACTGTTTCTGCTAGTTAACACTTGGATTTGCCAGGTATAAGCCACACACTCAACTTTTTTCAAATAACTTCTCAAAGAGATCATATCAAAGATAGCCACTGATGAATAAACATAGCGTAGGGAAAGAGATTTAAAATCCAAAGGCCAAGATCAAGAAATCAGCCAATAACAAATGCTGGAGGGACTGTGGGGAAAAAGGAACATTTTTCCACTGTTGATGAGAGTGTAGGCTGGTGCAACTACTGTGGAAATCGTGTGGAGGTTCCTCAGAAAGCTAGGATTAGAGGTTCCATTTGAACCAGCTATCCCACTTATGGGCATTTTCCTAGAAGAACTGAAAACATCAGACCACAGTGAAATATGCCTACCCATGTTTATAGCAGCATAATTTGTAATAGCCAAATCTTGGAAACAACCCAAGTGCCCATCAACCAAGGGATGGATAAAAAGATGTGGTATTTTTATACAATAGATTACTACTCAGCTATAAAGAAAGATTGCATTAAGGCTTTTATAAGTAAATAGATGTGACTTGAGACCATACTCATAAGTGAAATAAATCAAACTCACTTGTGTAAATACTGTATTATTTCCCTACTATAAGAAACTGAAAGAGCAAATATGGTCCAAAATCAATAATAAATATTGTGTAAGGGTAAGAAACTGCTCAAAGAGGAAAAGTAACTGGGATAGGGGAAAGGGGAAAAGAAGGAAGATAAAAGGAAAAAGACATAAATTTCTGTATATATATATATATATATATTTATTTATACACATAAGATAGCTAAGATGACTATACTACTAATTCTATTAGTTCTTGGAAAAGAACAGTTGATACTCATATGTTTAGATCAATTTTGCATGTCTATATCTGGTAATCTAAGCAACCCTTTTGAAGGCAACAATATGCAGTATTACAACCATTGTTAAATTCTTATCATCTTGTTTTAAAAACCTATACTATTATTGTTTTGTGTTTGTTGTTGTTGTTTGTTTGTTTATCTCTTTTGCTTTTTGTTTTTCTTTTCTGTGTCTTTTTTTCACT
>RJWT010002220.1:0-42069 GCA_004365215.1 Cuniculus paca
GCTTGTGGATGTGCCTGGAATGCCAATTCCAGGGAGCACCCAGGAGAGTGACAGAGGGTGAGGCTGGAAGGAAAGGAAGATAACGCTAGGTTACAAGGAATTTTATTTTGTCACATGTCAGAGTTAGAATTTACTATGCAGTGATTCCCTGGAAAAGATTTATGAACAGGGTTTGACACCTCTAGGCTTTTCAGGAAACCTTACTTTTGCATCACTGTAAGGAACATAATTAGGAATTGGTAGGAAGTCATTAGGAGGCCACTGCAACTTTGAAGACGGGGGTGATGAGGCTTTCTTGGGCCAGAGTGGTGGGGTGAATGAAAGGAGCCGGTGGTGACAGAACCCCTAGGAATGGCTATAGGAGAATGGTCAGTTTGGGCAACTGAAATGGCAAGGACATTAAGAAAGACAGAAAGACTTTACCCTATCATTCAAGCTCTTCAGATCCAACCCATCCTTTTAGATCCAAGGTGTTGACCTTTTCTTTACCAACCATCTTTTTCCATCCCTTTATCTTTAGAGACTGCTCCCTTCCCAGATAACCATTCTGGGATTCAGCACTGGACACTGTTCCCTAAGTATGAAATTATTATTTCATATATATATAAAGTCTGTTTCTAAACTGGATTGTAGGACTCTTCTCAAGACCTACAACTCATGCATCTCTGATATTCATCAGTGTTGGCCTTTACTGGGTCTGACAGGCAGTAGAGACTAATGCTATTCTTGCAAATTAAATTTTAAGTATAAACTACATATACAGTGGGACATTGTTTAAGAGAGGAGTAGATAACTCAGAATCTAAGACCTTTGATCTTCTCTTTTCTAAGCAGCAATCCTCAAGAAACT
The DNA here is from genome assembly GCA_004365215.1 of Cuniculus paca. NCBI lineage: Eukaryota > Metazoa > Chordata > Mammalia > Rodentia > Cuniculidae > Cuniculus > Cuniculus paca. The sequence continues at coordinate 850 of RJWT010002220.1, forward strand.
CCATCACATCTAGGGCCCCCACAAAACAGTTTGGAAACTTTGAGCTTTGTGTGATCATAGATTTGGAGTCAGATAGATTTGAGCTGAAGCTTCTATTCTGCACTTCCTCAGCTGTAATAGGGCAGACAGCTGAAGAAACAGCTCCAAGCCTCACTTTTCCCTCTGTAAAACACACATAATACATTCTTTGTAGGGTTATTGTGGGGACAAAATAAGATAATGCATGCAACAATCTCTGGCAATTATTTAAATGCTCACTAGGTTATTGGTAAATAATCTAGTCGTTGTTGGTAAAAACTGCTAACATATTAAGTGCCTGATCTTTATTGAACTAGCACTTGATTGAGCTAATAAACTTATTTATTCTCAGGTTAAGGAAAGTCAGGATTGGGGGAAGTTATGGTGAGCTTGCGACTAGGAGGATAGCCAGTTTTGTCTTATGTTCCATCCACTTCGACAACCTGTGACCACCTGCCTTTTCATGAGAGGCTATCAATATTTAATGCACAGGTGTCAGTTGCTGTAAACTGAGCACATCCCCGAACCGATTTAAATTAATCATATGTGGGAGGAGAGAACGTTAAATGCCTTTTTCTCAGACTCCCAAGTGTCACTGGCTACACAGGATCCTGGAAACCACAGGGGGAAGCTCCTCCTGATGGAGGACCCTGAAAAGAAACTGAACCAGAAGAGTGACGGCAAACCCCGCAAAGTCCGATTTAAAATCTCCTCCTCCTACAGTGGTCGAGTACTGAAGCAAGTCTTTGAGGATGGGCAGGAATTAGAGTCGCCAAAGGAAGAATACCCTCATAGTTTTCTCCAGGAGGCTCTTGAACCCATGGATGGTGTTTACGGATCTGGGGAGCCCCCCAAGCCCCCAGTGTGTGCCCCTAGGCTGACTGCTCAGAGGATCAGTGTGTTCAGGGAAGGCAGTGCCTTCACGCTGGCGGGCAGCCAGCCTCTGTTCAATGATTACAAGGCGAATGACCATAAGGTTGGTATTGTGCATGGTTATAAGCTTTAAGAGTAGGGTTTCCTAAAAATGTTCAGAGAAACACCTAAATGCTACAAATTTGTTTCTTGCTTATGCTCAGCTACCAGCGAGAGTTATAGATGTACCAAATGGGAAGCTGTTATTAGAATAATATTTCTGGGACAAAAATAACATGCTTGTCGGCTGCTCATTGGAAAGTGCAATGAGCATAAATAGCGTTCAAATTCCATCCAGGGTAATATATTGTAATTGGGCCTTCAGCTGTATATTCTCCTTGTGTAAATTAAATAGAGGTGCAGTGGTTTGCAGGTTGCCAGAGTGCTGTTTTAGAAAATTATGCAGCAGTAGGTCATTTTATTCCTGAAAGAGCTGGGTGTTTGAAGGAGCCCATTTTACTCCAGCCAGTTACTCTGCTTGTGGTTTTTCCATGTCTTGTTTTTTCCTCTATCACCTTCCTACTGCCAGCTTTTAAAAATGTTTGCCAGTTTGTTTATTAATTAATTAATTTATTCTTATCTTTGCACTACTTATTGGTTGTAATGATGGGAAGAGATAGTGAAAAGCAAATCAACCAGAGGAGATGTTACCTGGAGAAGTTTGAACTAATAGTTGCATTGATGCATGTGTTTTATCTGCCAATTTCAATTGTCTTCTCTTGTACCATGGATAATCAAAAGTCCACGCATGATTTTCTCTTAAGCTAGAAGAACCTGGAAAATTCTCATTGCTTTCTGAAATTCGTAGAAGATGTATATTCGCTTTGGCCAGTGGGACAATCAATGCCTTTTTTCTTTCCAAGATTATTTATAATTATACAACATATCCAGGTTATTAGTGAATAGCACACCAGGATATGTTCTCATCTTTAATGTGTGAAATTCAGATAATTACTCTCTAATCATTTTTATTCAGTTTTCTGAGGGGATAGGTAGTACATCTATTGTGCACAAATGTATTGGACTTACAGGCATTGGTAAAAATATAATAATAGACATACCCACAATTACCAAAGATAATGCCAGGTTTCTTTTTGATATTAAAGGGAGCTGGAATAAACAACTCCTCATGTTGTTCTAATAACTTATGCCCTGAAAAATACATCACATCTTATCTCATTTATCTTTTGGGTCTTCACCACACTCTTGTGAAGACAGGCAAAACATAGTCATTCCCATTTTGCAATTTAGAAAAATTGAGTACCAAGTTGATAAAGGACCTGCCTGATATCACAGGGTTCTTAGCAAAGAGTCAGTCTTGAATCTAGATCTTCCCATTTATCATAATTTTTGTCCTATGACATATTCCTCTTTAAAAAATGAGATCCTTTAATAATAATAATAATAACTACCACTTGAGTACTTACTATGTTGTAGGTACTTAGCTGTGTATTATGCATACAATATTCCTTTCAACCTATATCTTCGTGGTATATTTATCTCTTACAAATTCATATTTCATTTAAGCCTTATATAACACTATAGTCCATCATTTTGGGTTGCTTCATAAGTCATGTGCCAAATTTGGCATTTATGTAAATATATGATGTCATATGAATTTACAAAACCAGCTAAATGAGTCTTCATGTAGCATGGCTCAGTTGGCTGAAACACAGTACTCAAGAGGCCATCTTGAAGATTCGATTCCTATTTGTTCTCATATCCTTGTTTTCTTTGTTCCCTGATCAAGAGCCATATCCCAATCTTAGCCAGATCCTGGAATGAGAGGGGACCTGATGGATTCATGTAGTTCTGCAGACTGAAATAGTTCGGTAATGTGGTATGAGAAACAAGGAAATGAGGCCTTAGATGTCACAAAGGAAATGAGACCTTAGATGTCATTTTTAAATAGCAAATCCTATTGTGAAATAAACCCTACTAAATACCAGTGTGAGACCACATTGGGTAGCAGCTAAGTGCAATGATTCAAAGGAATGTGTCTGAATGTGACCACCTTTGTTTGTACATAAGTGTTCATGACAGTTTACAATTGCCTAAAAGTGGAAGCTACCTACGTGTCCCTTGACTGAAGAATGGATAACCTTAATGTAATACATACATATGTGGGAATATTACTCCATCTTAAAAAGAAAGGAAATATTGATATACTACAACATAGATAAATCTTGAAGTATTAAGCTTAGTGAAATTAAGCAAGTTGCAAAAACTCAAAGTATGATTCTTTTTACATGATGTTCCTAGAATGGTCAAATTCATAGAGACCAAGTAGAATGGTGGTTGTCAGTGTTGGGGGTTGGGGAGAAGGAGTTATTGTTTAAGGATTGAAAGTTTCAGTCTGAGAAGAAGAAAAAATTCTGGAAATGACAGATGGTGGTGATGGCTGCACAATAATCTGAATGTACTTAATGCCACTGAACTCTACACTTAAAATGATTAACATGGTAAATTTTATATTACATATATATTACTATGATCATCATAATAACAAAGCAAGGGCTGTGATGTCATCAGACTTGGCCTTGATACCCAGTTCTACCCACTTACTGTGAGAACTTGGGCAAATGTCTTAACTTTGCTAATCTTCAGTGTTCTCATCTATGATATGAAAGTAATAGAAGCACTTGCCTCCTAAGAGGGTCATTATAATGACCAAAGAAAAAAGAAAATGCACACTAAGCACTTAGCATTGTGTCTGACATCTTGCGTGTGTTCAGTAAATTTTACCTACCATTGTAAATAGCACTCAGATAGTTGCTGAAGAAATGTTGACGCTTTGAAAATTGTATGTGAGGAGTAGAGAAAGTAGTTTTAAGTAATTAGAATATTTGAAGGAATTAAAACTGACTGAAATTGTTAAGGTTTAAGAATAGAAAGGGAAAGGAAGGGAGGTAACATTTACTGAACACTCATTTTATACGTATTATGTAATTTGATCTTTACTATATTTCTGTATCTTGTAGAAAGAACTCTAAAACAGAAGTTTATCATGGTTAAACAACTTGCACAATCTCACACAGCTGTCAAATAACATTTGAATAAAATTTGGACCAGATTTGTCTCCAAATCCCATTAAATTTCTAGTACCCAAAAAGGTTTGCATTTGAAAACACAGCAATGGAAAGGTTTGATGCAGCCTGAATCACAATTCCTGGGCAAGTTGCCACTGACACAGGAGTATTCACAAATGCTAGAGCGTCACAGGTTACCACTGTGGACACAATGGAAGGGATTGAAAAATTCCTGGCCCTAGGCTGAGCCTCTGTAATACAAGAGCGGCAGTTCCATGTGAGTAATTGGATGTAACCAAATAATGTGCACTTTAGTTACATCCAGAGTTTCCTTAGATGCAGAGAAGAATTTGGCTGTCAAGATGGGTAAAACTTAAACACACCTTCAAGGTGACTGGGACCTGCTTTCTCCAGAGTACATTAAAAAAATATTGATTATCCTGGGTGTGTCAGATATTGGAGGCAGAGGAGACTCTTAGATTCTCTTGGAAAATTGAGAGTTTTGCCTAAAAAAAAAGGAAAAGAAAAAAATTGCTCTAGATGTGAAGAATGCTTCCTGGTAACTGAATCTCTTTGGCTATTAGTGGAAGTAGAAATGGAACCTTCCAAAAGTACCACCATCCTTATCTTCTGGTATTTAGAAACTGATAGTCCAGAGTGTGAAATAGGAATCCAGTGTGCATAAAATAATAGGAAAAGGAAGCTGCTACATGATCCATCGAGGAGAAGGAGAGAAAACAGGGCCAGATAGGAAGCCTGTGGCTTAATAAATAGTTGCTGAAAATGTCGACTATTTCAAGGAAGGGAACCTGAGTACTAAAGTCTTGTTCAAGTCAGGTTTGACTAATGTATGAAGGCTTTAAATGCAAGACTGTTTAACTGTAGGATCTAAATAGATTTGGTTATGCAGTTCTATATGCAAGGCAAAATATTTCATGCTGAGGTATTTAGTTGTACAGCAAGAGTGTGCATGCTGTACTGAAGAATAGTTTTAATAATAAAAGTCACAATGCACACTTTTGCATATTATTTCCAGCTTTTGCCAAACCTGTTTTATATGTTTTCCTCTGTGTTTCCCACCCCCCAGAAGATGATATTAGCGTCAGGGATTACAAAAGAATATTTAATAACAGGGTCGTTTCCCAATAAGCACAGAAACTAGTAGAGTTGGGCAAGGTCCTAGAACTTGAGATCCTACCCATTGATTCTTTCTTATCCACTGGGTTCTGGGATGTTAGAGGCTCCCTGAAGGGAGGTTAGGTAACAGAAGGACACTTAGGGATCATAGGACAGTACTTGTTTACTGCCTAGTGTGGAAACATTTCTATGTTTTAATAACTGGCTTGTCTGTAGCAGAACTCACCAGGTACATGTGAGTCCATTTGCATACGAGCAGACTGGCATTCTAAGAGGTACACAGCTGTCTTGTATCTCACCACAGGTAGACAGTAGAATCGGGATCCAGTGCTGTTTCCCTCTGTGCTCTCCTGATTCTGGTAGAAATATATGATCCTGATCAAGTAATTCCAAAATATTTAGTTCCCCAGGCTGCTGCTGTTTAGTATTGAGAGCAGCATCTTCTTTGTGCTGGTCAAGTGCTCTATCACTGAGCTACACCCCGACCCCTGGCTTTTGTACTGCATTGTAGTATTGCTGAAATTTGTTCCCAAGCAGAAGACTAGCTCACACAAGATAAATCCACACAAGAGAGCATAAGCTATCAATAAGGATGCTTTAGGTAAAATTTATTGATGTAAAAAGATTTTTATACTATACAAATAATGACAAAATAGGTTGCAACAGAAAATGTGCGTTGATCCTATATTTGAGGAGGAAGGTGCTTGTGAATAGAGCAGTATATGTGTTAAGAATACGGGCTTTAGTATGACATGGGTTCGAGTTCCACTCATAGTGCCTGACTAACTTCATCACCTTGGTGAGGTACTTAACTCTACTAAAACTCAGTCTTGTTACCTGTACAATGTAGAAATCATAGCATCTACTTCATAGGGATGTTTGGGGGGTTGGCAGGGAGATCATGCTGTTAAAATTCTTAGTATGATGTCTGACACAGAACTAGTACTCCATGAGTGGTGTCTACTAATATTCCATATGCACAGAAAGAATGGAAGAGATATTTGTATAAAAGTTTCTTTGCGTTTATGAAGCACTCATTGTGCCTAGCCCTGCATTGACTGCTGTGATACGTGGAACCTCTAGACCTTGCCTCTGGAATCTTACACTGTGAGTAGTTGAAATTTGATTGTTAGCAGAAGGAGAAAAAGGGAGCTAGTTTTCATGGCTTTCAGAAAGAATAACAAGTCATGCAATGAACCATAGCTTTGGAGTCTGATGGTATCGCAAGTACTGGCTGGTCGAAATCCCTTCTCTCCTATTTCCTGGGTTGTGGACAGGTCCTACAATCAACTATGGTGATTGGTGGAGAAGGTTTTATGCTCATTCTCCATTTCTCTAGCCCCCACCTATTATAGATTTTGGAAAGATAATCATCTACACAAATAACCTGAAAATCATTCGAACCCCAATGGACAAGAGGGACTTCATGAAGAAAATTCTCCAGAAGGAAGAGGAGATTGAAGAAGAGTCTCTGATGAGCAAGGAAGAAAGCTATGGAGACAGAGACCAGAATGATGGGTCTTTGGAGGAGGCAGAAGGCACGTTCCCCTCTAATCAGTACACACAGGTGCGTCTGAGTGCCAGCCCGTCCTACTTGGTGGGACAGGCCCTGTGACAATGATCAACAGACTGTTTTGGTTGTGAACTACTTAAGTAAAAGCTTTTGAATAAGATACTTGAGATGCTTAAATGCTAAAGATGTAAAAGAATTTTAATGTTTATTATGTTATTAACAATAGTTGTTTAAGTCCATTTTTCAAATATTCATATTTTTTGGATGACTGCTTTTTCAGATCTGATTAGGGATTTCTTGTTTTCACTGTACAATGTGGCTTGTGAACAGCTAGTCCTAGGGATGGGAAAAAAATCAGTTCTGTCTTGTCCTTATGGGTTCATTTGTGCTTCTATTATTGGTGCAATCCTTAATCCACAGCCTCCTTGAAGACATTGTTGAAGCCACGTGTCCATTTTGCAGATTATTTAGTTACAATTAAGCAGTATCATTTGCAAGTGCATGTGTCCAGGCATAAGTAAACTGCAGTGTGTTGCATTATACTGAAAGTGAACAAATGATCTGTATGCTGCTGTCAGCAACTTTGGATGCTATGTGTCTCCAGGGTCCCTGGACTGGCTGACCTCACGTTAACTAGTCTATTAAAAGTTTGTATAAAATTTCATTTTATTTTATTTTTTTATTTTAAAGAGAATAGAACAAAACAAAACAAAACAAAACAAAACAAAACAATCCAAAACAGAATAGAGTCAAACACAACACAGCATTTCAGAAGAGAACACTGCAAGCAATGCAGGTCTTCAAAACATTAAAATTTTCTTTTAAAACATTAGTAGAAGCTGGGTGTGGTGGTGCACACCTGTAATCCCAGCACTTAGGAGGCTGAGGCAGGAGGATCCTTGCAAGTTTGAGACCAGCCTGGGCTACAAAGTTAGCTCAAAGCCAGCCTAAACTGCGTATCAAGACCCTGTCTCAAAACAAAACACAACACAGCACAACACAACACTTTAGTAGAATTTAATTTCTTGCCTATTTTTTAGATAAAGTAAATATAAATAGCTATAAAGTTTTTTCCCTATAGCCCATGCCACCTTGGAAACCATAGCTTAGGCATGCTCAGACAAGGGACAAGGGAAAAGAGGGCTGGTGTTCATTAGTTTGCAGTGTGAGTTGGAGTGGGGAGGCAATACTGATGAATTTAAACTAAGAGGGTAAAAGCCTGGATAGTAGGAGAATTGAATTTGCTGTCTCTTAGATGCAGTTGTGGAACTCACTCTTGTCACTTGTGGGTTGCTGTGGAAAAATTGGTGAGGGGCTTTCTGAAACCTGAGTGGGAAGGTTATGAGGTCAGAGTTGGGCTTTTGACTCATGGTGTTAGGCCGAGATATCAAGGACTCTCTATTAGCTCATTTCTCTTACTTTGCACAATCTCTCCACAACTTCTTTAGAATCCACTTCTTCTCTTGCCTTCTCTTCTCTTATTTTCACCCTCCCTGTGCCTCAGAACAGGCCACCTGGGCTCCAGCCAAAGATACCTAATGTTTTTTTCACATCTGTTCCTGTTTCTTTCCAACTTGCTATTACCTTCAATGAAATGGTCTTGACATGAGAGTCTGATTTCATCACCCGCTTCTTACATCTTTAACCTCTCAAAGCTTTTAATGTCCTCTTACTTCTTGGACATTTCTTTTGTCAATGGGTGAAATACCTGGTGCCCACAACTTAAAGGAGGCCCATGATTTCAAAAGATGGAATCCATGAACATTTGGCTCCAGGGCAGGAATATCATGGCAGAATGGTGTAACAGATGAAAGCTGCTTATTTCATTTTCGTCAGGAAGCAGAGCAGGGGAACAGGGCCAGAGAGGAAGGGGCAAGGACCACATAGGGTATAGAAGGTCATGCCTCTATCACCCACCTAGACACACCCAGAAGTGTGCTTTGCTAATCTCCTAGGCCACTCCCAAGGCAATCAAGTTGACAGTTAAGCTTAACCGTCACAGGATAAAAATGGAAGTCCTTATTTGTTCAAGAAAATTCTGCTGGCATCTCCAGCCTTATCTCTTGCATATTTCTTCTCATGCTCTCTGCCTCAGACACAGTCCATCTATCAACCCCTCATGTGTTTTTTTGATCTTTCCCATGAAGGGCAAATTCCTTCTTCCTGGAAGTTTTCCTAGGTTCTCTGCCAGATTCTCTTGACTTCTGCACCTGATGTCAAGTGAGACCCTCGCCCTCTCAGAAAGATCTTCCTTGGCTTTCATGAGGATAAAACCTTCTGGACTGAACCAGTCAGGGGATTCTGCCTCTCTCCTCATAGCTGTAATCTTTCCTATGTGTGGTTATTTGGTTAATGATTGATCTGACCCACTAGGATTTGGTCTCTATGAGGGCAGAGGCCATGTTTATTTTGGTTGCAAAATTGTAGTTCTAGTGCCAAGAAAAACAGGGCTCAGCATATAATAGGTGCTCAGTAAACATTAAATGTTTGTGAGAAGAATATTAGAATTTGGGACCAAAGTACTAGCTGATAAGAAGTACTCTACTATTGGTTTCTATTATCTTCTATGTGGAACTATAGAGAACCTAGCAAGACAGCAGGCAGACAAATGAACATTATGATCTGATGCATTATTGTTTTCCCCTCTTAAAATTCTTTAATTGCATCATTTCTCCTACCATATTGTAACCTGTAGGAGCACACATTTTCAGAAGAGGGCCAGAAATGGTACAGTGCAGGTCACACTGAAGACCTGAATGAAAAAGCAACAGCAGACCTGATATGACAATTAACTTTCAATTCAATTTGGAAGGAGCTGTGATTTTTAGCTGCAGAGCTGTAAACTAGGACAGAGCTGTGCAGTGGAAGGTTGCCGTGAAAGGTTATACTTCACTTGACTGTCCTTTAAACTCTGTTTTAAATTACTATTTGTTTGTGCAATCCCTCATGCAATAAATGCCCAGACAAGTTTTATTCCGAAAGAGAGGGTCAAAGAACATCAAGGAGCCCCTTCTGACAGAGAGACTCTTTGTTCTGTTACACAGAACCAAGAAGCGGTGAGAGCCTGATGAAAGAGCAGGGCAAGGCTGAAAGCCAGGCCATGCTTGAACCTCTACATCAACTACAAAAGAAAAGGAGAAGAATAATTGAATTGGGCCACAGTAAAATGTGCAAGGGGAAAAATATCTGGCTCCGTGCTCAGTGGATTTGAGGCTGTAAATCATCTGTCCTTTGTTATGCTTTATGTGATCTCAGCTTTCAGACAATGATGATGATGACGATGATGATGATGATGATGATGACAGCTGCTATGTACTGAGAGCTCACAGTTGCTAGATACCATGCCCACAGCATTTCATGTGATAGTCTATTTTATTCTCACAAGGCTCCTGTGAAGCAGGTATTACCAATAGTCTCAGTCTGTGTCTGGGGAAATAGAGGCTCAGAGATGTTCAGTAACTTGACAGAAGTTACACATCCATTTGTTTGCCAAACCCATGACCATATCTACTGTTCTGAAGTCTCCAATCTGGCTACATAAGCTTTTCAACTTTTCTTTTATGGCCTTTGGCTGTTGATTAATATAGTACAAATGCAATTTAAAAAATCTTGAGAGTAGTATATTTAATCAATTAAAATGTTTATCTGTAAAAAAAATAAGTTTTTGAATCTGTGATGAATGCTAGCATGCTTTTCTTTGGCCATTGGACCAGGAAAAGGTAAACTGAGTGAGGCATCCAGGTTCTAGAACCTAAGCTTTGCTGTGTGGCTGTATTTTATATTCTTTCACAAAATATTTCCTGAAATATTTTGAGAAAAGTTTTAGAAAATACTGAGAAAGGAGCTTATATTTTTTATGCCTTGCATAAAAGGGGGCTCTTTCAATATTTGTTCAATTAATGAAACTATTAAAAAGAGCATGTAGAGGGTAAGTGATTTAAGAAAGAGTGGTAGCCCAGGACAAGAATGAAAACTGGTGAAATTCCTAATATTATACCCTAGAACCATGTGACATTAGATGTCATTTGATTGAAAATTTGTTTTTGTTCTCTACAGTAAGGCTCACTGGGTCATTTCACAATATCTGACCTGACATTTTATACAAATGAATTTCTGGCTTACATGTATAACATTATGGCAGTGTTTATTGTATTTTCTTTGGCAATGTTGATTTATATCATTAACATCTCACTGGAATCAAACACGAAACAGAAAACACACTGAATTTGGCAGAAAAATGGATCATGACAATTTGCTTTAAGAATATTTTGGCAAATACAGTTATTTTGGATACTTTAAATTTCTCCATTGTTAATTTAATGTATTAAACGTGGCGATGATCATTGAAATACTAACAAATGAGCGCACAGATATAATATGAGTTTCCTGCTGATTAAGTAATCACTTCCATTCCCTAAATAGTGTAAATTAAATTTAATACCTGCCCAAGCACTTTACAGCACAATGGGGCCATTTTTGAAACATGCCTCCCTTTTCAGACATTGCTTTTCATTCTTAGGTTATAAAACAAAGGTGTCTTAGCTGGGTGGAGCTATCCAATGGACTCCAACTGTCTTGCTTCTAGAAGTTAAGAGCAGGAATGGTTCTCTGCACATCATTGTGAATGACAAGTATTATGGTAGGCACTGTGCTAGATGTTCAGGAAGCAGTGGTGTAAAGGTCCGAGCCAGGGAGCACTCTGTCTAGCCAGTGAGAGAGTTTGGTAGAGTAGGAGGTGGGCATGCTGGGAACAGTGCCCAGCCCTGGGTGGGGTTCCTGGTAGGGAGGCATGGCTTCCTGGAGGAAAAGGTGTTCAGCTAACATCTGGGAACTAGTAGGAATTGGCTGGACTGGGAATGGGGAAGGGTCCCTGGAGACCAAGTAGAGAGAGGCCCAAAGATAACAGTCTGATAGAGGAAGTGACAAAAAATTAAATCAGCTAAGGAGGCTGGGTTTCATCCTAAGGTTTTATCTGGAAGGCAAGTGTTCATTGAGAGGTTTCCTAGTACTTTCCATGTAGTAACTACAATATAGACACTTCATAAGACTGGCATCGGTGGGAGAAGATCCCTAAGAGGCGGGGCTCCCTGCTGAATTCATACCAGAGGAGGTGGGCATCTGGGCTAGGACTGTGAGTGAAGGATGGAGAAAAAGGGGTGGACTTGGAAAGATGTCTAGAAGATGAAATGGACAGGACTTGTTACTCCACTTGCCTGGTATTGATGTGCTATCACCCTTACTTCTTGGGCGACGCATAGGTTATAAGGAGTATGAAACTGTCAGTTGCCTTGAGATTTCTTCTGGGACAAAAAGAACAGGAAAGGAGCATTTTCTGGAGAGTGAGAGTCAAGGATTAGAGACTTATTAGCAAGGGTTAACATAGAACTGAGTTTATGGGAACATGTGATAAGCCAGAGAATATTGCATTTACATATGTTTTCTCCAATTTAATATTGAGCTACCAAGAAGTGTAAGTATTATCATTCCCATTCCACAAAGTAGAGATGCGAATTGGGAGAGGCTAAGGGGAACTGTCCAAATTGTGCAGCTGACCTCAGACAATAGTTTTAATCCTAGTCCATTGGCTCCAGAGCACAGAGCTCTTGATTTCTGGGCTTTATACAGTTCTCAAAGAGAATAAACTATTCCATATTTCAGAGGTAGGTTTTGAAGGCTAATTCATTCATTCATTCATTCATTCATTCTCTACTTAGTGTCTTAGTCACACAATCTTTCTGGAGCATAATGTAGGACAACTTTGAGGAGAAGCTGTGTACATGGCCATTAGGAGGGTGAATGCTGGTGCTCAGCCTCCTGAAATCAAAATCTACCTCCTGCTCTTCCACACTGTGTGTGTAACATCAGCAATTAGCTTCTCAGTACCTCATTTTCCTATGTGTAACACAGGGCTGACAGTACTCATACCATCTCCCTGGGATATTGTGAGGATTAAATGGATTGATACCCGGGAGCTCTTTGAACAACCTGGCACCTACCAAGCATGCTACAAGAGTTCACTATCAGTATCTGGCAATGAGGGAGATAAAGTCTTTAGTTGAATGGAGCTTACAGAAATAATGTGTCAAATGGTAACGAGGGTGAAGAAGAATGTTAAGTCTCAGAATGCCAGTTGTGCCATCTGAGGATACCACCTTAGCGATGTTTATCAGAGAAATCCTCTCTGATAAAATAACTGTGATTACTTCTAGTCCAAGCCGATATCTGCTGGCAATTGCGAGAAGCATATTTCTCTAATTTTGTCCTACACGTTGCCACGATCCAAGTACTATATTGACCTACAGGTGAATAATGGACTTGAATGGCTGCTCTACTAAACCCTGACCTGTCTTTTGCAGGATGGGGAGCTTCCCGAGGACAACTGTTTCCACTGCCGAGGGTCCGGCAGTGCTACCTGCTCTCTGTGCCACGGCAGCAAGTTCTCAATGCTGGCCAACAGATTTAAGGAGTCCTACCGGGCCCTGAGGTGCCCTGCCTGCAATGAGAATGGCCTGCAACCTTGTCAGATTTGCACTCAATAGCCGTGGCTTTCCCATGTCCACTTTTATTGTACCCTTTCTTTTGTTTTTCTAATAAACTGCCCCCTCTTCTTCCCTCTCTCAGCAAGGAAGCCAATGCAACTGCAATCACTTCCACCGCTAGCAAAGCTCAGTTATTTGATGACATTTTAAGAGGCTGGTAACATCTCCATGTGGGTCTAAGTAACAGGGGCATTTTCGAATTAGTCTGCTTTGAGACTGGTTCTAAAATGATCTTTCCAGGAACGTGTGCATGTATCTCATTTGACATAGCTCAGTTTTCTCCTTGCACCAGTGAACAAATAAATGTACACTTCAGGCAGCAGGTTGAAGTCATTTTCTGGTTGGGAGTTCTTTTGCAAAATTATTCAAAGAGAAAGGAATAAAAAGATAGATTTCTGGTGAACTGAATTCCTGTTGCTTATAATGCATCTGAAATTCTCATTGGTCAAACTGAATTTTTTAATTAAGCAGAAGGAGGAAGGGGTGGCTAATGCTGAATACCCTGGCAGGCCATAGCAAGAAAAACATGTTCACTCTGGAGAGAGGCAAGTCGAGGAGGCCCTTCCTCCCAAAGTCTCTTCTGAGTGCTATGCTTGGGTAATGCCCATGCAGGCTGTGAGCTGTACCACTTCACAGGTCAAGATGAGACAAGACCATTTTGCATGCCTCTAACAGTTGAGGTCATAAGCCAAGTCAAAGGTACTAATGATAAACTTGGTGCTCAAGTATGTGTGATAGGACTCTTCCAGCCTCTGAGTGATTACCAAATAAATAAATTTGTTTTAGGGATGAGAATCTAGGCACAATCTCTTTACAATGGACTGCAGATATTGTATAGGTATCTAGTGGAAATCTCTAAGGGAAAAAGTAACCAATGTTGATTTTTGGCAGTTAAATTTCTACCGTTATGGATGCACTTAGTGAGGATGATTCTTTCCTCTTAAAGTTGGTTAGGAAATTTAAAAAAACACTTTTGTTAATGAACTTTTGTATCTCTAACACCCACTCCCATACCCATTGAGAATAATACTGCAAAATCTGTTATTTTCCATAGCCCTTGTGAATAACACTGTAAAATCTGTTATCTATTGAGACTCGTTGCTTTTCTAGGACAATGATTTTGATTTTATAACAATAATTTTTCAAAATTTGTTTATTATTCTCTAATAGTCAGCTGCTAAAATAATTTAGGAATGGAATGCTTTTTGGGCAATATAAATACTTCTAATAAAGAAGCTGAACATGTTTTCCAAAGCCATGATGATTTTGCCTGTTGTCTCTTACCTCCTATGCTTCAGCACGTAGTGGTCTCCTAACTCTGTTTCTTACAGCTATGAACTATTCTGCTTTTCCACAAAAAAGGGGTAATATCAAGAGACCTTTCTGTATTTGCTGCTTTTTAAAAGGAACACTTGACCACAAATGGAGTTTAAGGACGGTACTGCTAGTTGCTTGGTGTATAGAACCCCAGAGAGGCAGTGGCCCTCTGGTATCTCATGAATCTTACGGTTTCAGTAGACATGTAAAGAAATAATGAAAACATAGTGAGACAGTAGGGAAATAATTAAAACACAGTATGACTTTAGTAGCTCTGATTTCAGGTTCAGCGTTACACCATTTTTCCTTTTGTTTCTCCAGCTTAGGGTGATTATGACTTCCTGCAGTTACTAATCTTTGTATCCAAATCCTGCTATTTATTCCCTGTGTTTGAAATATCTTGAGTGGCTTCTGTCTTCCTGATTGGATGCCAACTCATATAAATGTTTGGAGCAGGGGAGGATCGTGATCTGATTTTTTTTAGCAGGCCACTCTGGCTGCTGTTTTGAGAGTAGACGTGATAGGCAAAGGGTGGATGTGGGAGGCAGCTCGGAAACTGTTGCAATAATGCATGGGCCAATGTAGTAAAAAGCAGCTGAACTATGGATCTAGAGTATTTTGAAAGTAGAGCTCCAGGGCTTGTCTACAGTTCTACATGAGGAAATAATATTTATGATCCCCTTCCTGCAAACTGTATATACCCGAGTTCGTTCCTACTGGTTTGCACTAAAATATTCTATTTCCAATTTGTAAACTACAAATATTTGCCAGTGAGTTGGCAGAATGGAGATAAGTTTAGGGCAAAGTTAGCCAACTGGTATTCCTAGGAATATGAGAACCCCTTTAGAGATAGAAACAAATATAAAGATTTAAAAAATCATCACATACACACACACACCAAAGTGCTCAGGAAGGTTGGGTTGTCTGCTCTGCACATAATCCGAATTTGGCAAAGCTGTGAAACTTTCAATACTGATGTGGTACCATTGTGATGATGCTGTGATTAAATAATTCTGTATCACGACTATAATCCCAGCATTTAAGGGACCGTGGGAGGAGGATTGCATCTAGTTTGAGGTAAGACTGGGCTGCCTAGCAAGTTCAAGACCAGCTTGAACTATATAGTGAGACCCTGTCTCAAAAAGACAAACAAACAAAAATAATACTATACCCTTTGAGAACTCAAAAAAAATTTTAGATGGATGCATGTCTTTAAAAATTTAACATTTATTCATTAATTTATTGATCAAATACTTTCTCACTGAATTTCTACTATGTTCCAGATAATTGTACTAGATCCTCAGACTACAAAGAGAAAAAAAAATACTTAGTATTTATCATTCCTGAGATTAGAGCCTTGCAGCTTTAGGCAGATGAATTTGGCCTTGTAGTTTGAGAACAATACTGTTGCTAACCATTGGAACTTACTCTTGTGACTTCTGTTTCCTCTACTTGGCCAGTTTAGCTGGGCCTGGTTTGATGACTGTGTATAAAATATACATAACAAGTACATGACAGCCTTATTGTGTGAAGGACCATGTTTTAAGCATTTCCTACTTGCTGACTCCTTGAATTATCTTAAACAGTGAAATTAATTCAGTTTACCTGATCACCTCTTAGTTTCATATATTCTTTGGACACCAGACCCACTTGGAGTGAATAGGAGGCACTTTCTACAAATCTCACAAATACTGGTTTTCACAGGCCATTTGGAAGTCAAATTGCACTAAAAATGGAAGAAGGTCTGTGGGGCTAACATTGCATAGTAGTAATGCGTCAGCAAGACTTTTTATGGACTGTGCTAGTCACTAGAACTGTCCAGCTGTCTCCTCCTTCCTCCGTGCCCCCATCTTTCTTTACTCCTGCTATTAATCGGTCAGCAGGATGACTCATCTTTTTGGTCCCTGTTCTCACCAATACTTCAGCCTCCAGGACTATCTATATGTTACACATCAAGCCCTGAATCCTTTCCCAGACCTGTCCTTCATGGTAGACACTTGTGGACTGAAATGGCAATATATTCCTCTCCCTGTCTGTATGGAGATTTTGTGAGGAAGGAAAAAATACTTAGAGCTTGAAACCTTTGTCTATTGAGCAACCCAGCATTTTTTCTTGTTTTTATTTTGGCTTCCAAATAAGATATCTATTGAAGAGTGAGTTGCACATTTAAGCATTTTTGAAAACAACATTTTGCATTAACTTTGTGCTCTATAATTTACTCTCTAAATTAAACTGACCCAAAACAGCAATTAAGCTTAGGTCATAGGGAAGATGATGCTTTCTTACTCTAAATCTTCTATAAATATGAATCGCTCTGGTAATACATTCATTTAGACGAGTGCTGGTGACATTTCTTTAAAAACAAACGCTGTAGTACAGTCGAGCTTATTCAGAGTGAACTTCATACTAAAAGTAATTCTGAAAGAAATGTTCACAATTGTTTTTATCACCTGTCCTTATGAGTTGCATCTCATTTTCTAATTAAACACATAATTATAGACAGTTCACATTCATGCAATTATGTGAGATAGAAATGGAGTTATGTCAGTGTCAAGGTTGTGGCGTATAATTACAGCCTGCGTTAAAGAACATATATAATCCAGAGAAGAAAACACCTGGAACCATCATGCAGTAGATCTTCCTATTTGCTTGAAATTCTGGGGTTGGAAGTGGGGGAGCCATTAAGTCAGAGTTTGACAAAACTAGAATCAGCCTTTTTTGTTTTAAACATTATGAGTTTCCTCTTTGTACAATTCCTTTTAGGATCACTTTTATCTGGCTCCAAAGACCTCTTTCTCATCAACGATGATTTATCAGAAGATTGGGGCCATCAATTTATACTAACGTGTGCCAGGGATATAGCTCAGTGGCACAAGTGCCTGCCTGGTAAGCACGAGGTCCTAAGTTCAATTCCCAGTACCAAAACAAAAACAAAACCAAAAACCAAAAACCAGAAAACTAAGCTATAAATGGCTTATAGATAATTGACCATATCTGCTTTTTTTGGGTTCAAAGTGTTACCTTTTTTGGAGGCCACCTATTATGTTATGTCTGTTATGTACAAGACACAAACTTCCACAAAAATGAAAGAGACATTGGATCTTTCAAAGATATAGATTCACAGGGAACCAGAGATTTAAATGAATACTTGCAAAATAAAGTGACAGATGTCAAGAAAGGAAGAGAGTAGGGAGTAGTTAACTCTCTTTTTTAAGTGTTGGGTTCCCTCATCAACTGTGAGACCCATGCATTGCTGTATCTCCAGCATCTTACCATATTGCTTGGCATGTTTGGTTTCAACAAAGACTTGGTAATTTATTGTTGGTAGAGATGATATATGGCTCACCCGTAGGATCTCCTGTGTATTACTGTCTTATAAGCTGATGAATTAGGAGAATTTCACAAGTGAACAGCTCCTAAAATGATTTCCAGTGAGCCCTACCTCCTGAATTTCCTAGCCATGTATAGATGCTTCCTCACTCTGAGTGTGAACTGGACTAGTAATTTATTTCTAACAATAGGTTTCGGCAAAAATGATGCGATGTCATCTCTGAGATTAGCTAATAAAAGTCTGACTCCTTCCATGCCTTTTGTTATTTGCTCAACAGATGAAGCCAGCTACGTTCATGGGTGCCTCCTTGAGAGATCCACGTGATGAGGGGCAGCAGGTGATCAGCAGCCAGGAAAGGAGAGGAGGACTCAGTCCACAACTAGCCAGGAACTTGGTCCTGACAATGACCACAAGAGTGCATCTAGAAAGGACTCCTTCCCTAGTTGGATTTAAGATGACTGCACCCTGGGCTGACATCTTAACTACAGCCTGGGAGAAGCCTGGAGACCAAGTCCCTTAGCCAGGTCCAGATCTCAGATCTGTGGGATGGTAAACTGTGAGATAATAAATACTTTGAGTCAGTAAGTTTGAGGATGATTTGTTACCTGGGAATAGGTAGCTAATACAAAGTAGGGCACTTTTCTCTAGGCCCTTTAGGCTTTTGTGTCTAAAGGATTTTTTTTTTGAATGGAGAGAAGAGAGAAATATTTCCAATGAATGTTCTTTCTTTAATGCTTTATTTACTTTTTTGTTTGATTTTTGAGACAGGATCTCACTATGTAGTGCAGGTCGGCCTTAAACTCGCTTATGTAGCCCAGGCTGGCCTCAAACTCATGGTGATCCTCCTGCCTCAGCCTTCTGAGTGCTGGGATTACAGACATGTGCCACCACGCTTGGTTTTAATGCTTAAATTACTAAGCTCATGAATTTGATGCCCCAAATTGAAAACCAATTTTTCTTGAGGCCTTTAAACTTTGATTACAAATGTATTAAGCAAGTCATTTTAAACAGTTTAAACTAGCTGCAATTATATTTTTAGACTGGCTAATCTCTTTAAACATTTCAAAAATCTAACTCACAAACATATAAAAGCAAAGATTACAGAATTTATTACTATAGTTTCACTTGAATCTATTCTAAAGCTTCAATATCATGGATTTGATGCTTTTCTTATTTCTGTGCTTGCCTTTTTATGCTTGTTCTGATATACCCCCAGGGTTTCAGTATTATTGTTTTCCCCTTTTGGGGTCACAAAATTCTTAACAGACCCAAAGAAAAGATTATCTTATCAGAACAGCTTAGGCTGAAGGACTTGGTGTATTGACTGGTTGATTCTTGATCTGATTTTTTCATTTCTACCAAGGTGAATCTCACCTACACCATCTTTCCATAGTAAGCATTTCTATAGTTACATGATATCTGTCATACCAACGAAACTATTTCATACCTTATCTTATGCATAGGGCTTAATTTTGCAGCCTAATATCTATCCCCTTATTTTTTCCCCCAAATTATCATTTGGTTACTGTTACATAATTGATTTTCCTGTCATAATCAAATATTGATTTAGTCTCAGTATTAAGAACTGACATTTTGCTTCTTAGCACTGAGATTTGATTTCTTCAGATTGGAGGGACTGAGTCAACTGAGGGAATGGGTAGCTAGCATTCTTTTGTAGGTCATTTGACAATTAATTACTTTGAAAAACACTGAATCCCATTCTGCCTGGTATTGTGAGTGTACAAACTAAATAGCCCTTTCTGCTTTTGATACTTACTTTTTATGGGACTATCTAGTTTACCTTTTCCAGTTTTTTTTCTTCTAAGCAATAGTGAAAGGCAGATGACTGTCTCAGAAGGCTAAAAAGTGAATAGAATATCAAACATTCCTAATGATTAAAATCAATAAAAAGCACACATGGTCTGTTGTAGTCACCATTTTCTGCAACAGTGACTTTGGGGGCAGACTTCTTATTAAGTTTTCTATTTTGAGTCATTTGGAATTCAAAGACTTTCACAAGGCTCATCATCCTTTGAGCTGTGATGATGATGATGGTGATGATTCTGATGCTCAAAATTATAGAGACATATCATGTTTTGAAAACTAATGGGCAAGACTAAACTGTGTAATACCCTTAAATGCATATCAGGATGATAAAACTATAAAAAACAGGAGGGAGTTATCACTACAGGAGTGAACAAAAAGGCTAGTAAGCGTGATGGGAATGAGGGTTTGTGGAAGGGATTACAGGAATGAGTGTCCAAGTTCTATTCTTGACTTGGGTTTACATTTGATTTGTTTTTGCTTTCTGCACTTTATTTTACAATAAAAAATTTATAACCAAATAGTCAATGGGGGGTTCTTTCTGTTAGCTTCCTATCCTTCATGCGCTGACCTTATCATCCTGGAAAACATTCTTGCTACGGGATATATGGCAACAAAAAGATGATGGAGAAAGGCTTTAAAGTTTTTTTCTATCCTAAGTCACGGAATTAGCTGTCCTTCCAGGGATTCTGTTTCTTCATAGTGGAAAATAATTTTAAACTCCAGGAGCAGGACATGCACTAGAATGTGCCCTGAGCTAGGATGCTATTAATACTGCGGCTGGGTCCCTCAGCGCTGAAAAGTATTTTTAAAGGTTATTATTTCACACTGATATTTTCAATTTAACTTACAAGCTGCTATTCCACGCTTTTCTTTTGTGAGATAAGATTTCACCAACTTATAAACTTTTCTTTGAATCGACAGTTTGTGGATTTTTTTATTTTGGTATGATGAAACTCCTGGATGCAGCCAAGACATGCCTGGTACCACAGTGCTGTCCCTGGGATAGCAATACTCAAACTTTTATTATTCATATGATTCCCAATATTTTTGCTATATTTTCCAAATTCATAATTTTGTACTACCTCTTTATTGTTTTCCTCATAGTTTGGCTTTGTCAACATTATTCAGTGGACCCCCTTAAAAGAATTAGCTTCATGTTAAACAATAATATCTATGTGATCAGAGAGTTTAATTAAGAGGTCATATGCATTTTCAGTAAACATTAAAATGAATAAAAAAGTGCTGAATTTTTCATTTTTGGAGACAATGTCTTGTTATGTGGCTCAAGATGGCTTCAAACTCACTATGAAGCCTAAACTGGCCTGAAATTCATTATGTAGCCCATGCCGACCTTGAACGCATGATCCTTTGCTGTGGTCTCCTAAGCATTAATATTATAGGTGGGCACCACCACACCCAACAAGTGTTAGAATTTGAGGAGACTAATTAATGTCACTTTATTCATGGCTTTTAAATTTGAAGTTATTTGAGGGGACTCAAGAAATGTTACTTTACTCATGGCCTTTAACTCTTCAAATCCATCAAGTTTAGCACCATCTGAAAGACAAGAATCAGGAAAGTGGAGCTCCAAGTATTATCTTTGTCACTAGTAAAAGCTGCACTCGGAATGTGGCCTGGGTACTGACTACACTTATGGACTTCCTAAGTGTAGACCCCAGTTGGGTGGTTATTTCTAGAAGCAGCCTTCCCCACAGTATGGCCCTGTGACCTCAGAAACCAGGACACTGCAGAGATAGTCCTTCCTGAAGGAGTCAGATTCCAAATAGGCAGGGAGGGAACTAAGGAGTCACCATACTTAGTTTTCCTTTAAAACTCATCAACTAGGCAAGGATGAGTAAAAGAGCAACCAGTAACCACAAATATTAAGCTAATGAATAATCCTGTATTAAAACACAAAATCAGGGGAAATACTACTAATAATACACGTTTGTCCCCGTGTACAGTCACAGCATCTCAAGTGTACTTATTGGGGAATTCTATCCTGAGGAGTGTAAATAATGAAAAGCTCATAAGGTAAACTTGGCCACAAATTCCTTGGGCACCTCTTCCACATCTCAGTTCATTTGTTATATTTGGAAGAACAGATTTGATGTCGATGAGCATCTGAATCCAACTCAGGCTGAGTCAGGTTGACACCGCAGTGCATGTAACCTCCTGATCCTTTTTCAGTCCCTTGGCACTGAACTGTCCTCATTGAGGCTGTGTGCTCAGCCCTGAACCCACTGCCTCATCCCTGGGGCCAAGGAGATGGAGGACATTTTGCCTTAGCCCTGTGTCCTGGCTGCTACTAGCAGTCAGAGGTGGCAGAGCTGTCTCCAAAGACATAGGCTAAGAATGTAAATAGAGTATCTTTTCCAGAAAATGTTGGCCTATAGTTATGGAAGAATGCGTAAAAATTCTAATTAAGGAATAAACATAAGACATCTACGACTTGTTTCTTTCAGGTCATATTTGATGTCATTTTCTCAGGAAAACTTCCCTGGGCACACACACACCTAAGCAAAACTTGATATTTCTTTTATCCTCTCTACACATTCCCTTTACCTTTTAATTGCGGTGAAATATGTAACTTGTATTTAGTTTGTGATGATTTATTTAGTATCAGTTTCACTCATTAAAACAGTAAAGTTCTTGGATTTGTTTTGTTCATGGTTTCTTCAGAGTCAAGAAAGATGCTGTGTTAGTTACTTTTCTTGTTGCTGAGATGAAATACCCAACACCCAAAGTTAAAGGAGGAAAGGTTTATTTCAGCTTGCAGTTTTTAGAGGTTTCGGTTCATAGTTGCTGGTCACAATACAGGGTGGCATGACAAAGGGACATCACACAGGAGAAACAGTTCATGGCAGGCAGAAGACAGCAAACAGTGAAGCAGCCTAGAAGCAGTAAGTGAAAAGTGACAAGCAGCGACTCTCTTTCTGTCCCTTATATCCTATCCAGATTGTCCACCCTTAGGATGGGTAGCACTGACACCCAGGGTGGGGCAGCCTTAATCCTGGCACTGCACCATGAATCAATTCCAGCATCACATCCTTGATCCCAGCATCACACATGCCAGATCCAGCCACCTTCAAAAATCTCCACTTATAACTGCACAGGGCTTTGGAGGGACATCTAGGCACAAGCTATAATAGATGCCTCACACTGGGAAAGTTTATTTATTGAAAGAAGCAGCAGTAAATACTATTTGAATGTTTACTAAAATTCTTCTCTCTTTCCTCCTCTCTCCCTCTCTTCCTTTTCCTTCTCCCTCCCTCCCTCTCTTCTTATTGATTTTAACATAAAGATATAGAGCATGTGGTGGTTAATTTTATGTACCAACTTGTATGAGTCAAGGGACACCCAGATAGATGACTGAACATCATTTCTGTGTGTGTACTTGAAGGTGTTTCTGGAAAAGATCAGCATTTGAATCAGTAGACTAAATAACGATCTCTCATCAAAATGTCCTCCAATCTGTTGAGGGACCAAATAGAACAAAAAGGCAAAGAGGAATTAATTCTGTTCCTCTCCTGGAGCTAGGTATCCATCAACTCCTTCCATCGAATGTCAGAACTCTGGGTTCCCACTTTCAAACTTCAGCACTTACATCAGGAGCACCCCCTGGTCATCAGGCAGTTGGCCTGCTACTGAGAGCTACATCATCAGCAATCATGGCTCCAGGCCTTTGGGTTTGGACTGAATTGTGCCACTGGCTTTCTCAGCCCTGCAGACTGTAGATGGTAGATCAGTTTCTTACCTCCATAGCCATGTTAGCCCATCCTATAATAAACCCTCTTTTATGTGTCTATATATATATATCCTATTGGTTCTGTTTCTCTAATGCAGACTTGAATATTAAGGGTTTTGGCTCAAAGATACATAGCTTGCTATGTCTAGGTTAACAAGTAGATACATTTTAGTAAGACAGTAGCAGGTAACAGATAAGTAGATACATTTTAGTAAGACAGTAACAGGTAACATATAAGTAGATACATTTTAGCAAGACGGTAGCAGGTAACAAAGAAGTAGATATATTTAGTAAGACAGTAGCAGGTAACAGATAAGTAGATACATTTTAGTAAGACAGTAACAGGTAACAGATAAGTAGATACATTTTAGTAAGACAGTAATAGGTAACACATTGGATTAATAAAATAGATTATCAAATGCTTCTACAATAAACTATACCACAGCAAATTGAAAAAACAGATTTCTAAGAATCTATAGATCAATGTAATACATCAAGGTGTTATGAAAAGCTAAGCAAAACTCTATTTTTCATTCTCTTATCCTGTCCAAAAGATGAAACACTCTTGTTATAAACTGGCTTAGGTAAGTCTTATTGGTTGAAACATGAGACTAGGATTTTGTCAGTCATTAGTTATTTGACTTCTGAGAATTTTCATCTTAAGTAGACTTTTTTATATGTATCTGAGTAATGGTGTTTTGCCTCAGCTGCTTCACCTGTATCCTGAATTAATATCAACACCTTGATATTGTGGTGAGGAGTCTATGACTTAATACATGCAAATTACTCTAAGTAGCTACACGAAGAACAGTGCTGGACATATATTAAGTGTCCAATAAATGTTAGCTATTATTGGACATTATTATACACAATCTACAAGGTTATGTTAGTATCTTATTTCCTTTATTTGCATAGCAGTTCCACTACCAGAACACTTATTTATATGATATCTCATCTGAATTGCAGAGACGAGCCAGTATTTAGTTTTTGTTGGTGCCAGAGATACAACCAGATAAATCTAATCCCATCTTTGAAAGATTTATAATCTAATTCCAATGGAATGTTTTTTCATCCTATGGCTTGATTATGGAGAACATACAGGGGAATAAAAACAGTATGATATTTAGAACTGGTCGGTCCAGGGTTCCCTCAGGGTTCACTGAATGCCCAGCCTTTTTCCAATTATTGGTTCTTCTTCCTGGGATGGTGTCTGTTTTGGTTTGTATCAAATGTCTCTCAAAAGCCAAATATTAAAGTCTTGGTCACTAGGCTGTGCTGTAACTGGGAGGTGGTGGAAACTTTAGAAGGCAGGGCCAGTGGAAGTGATTTTGGTCATTGGAGCTGTGCCTTTGAAGATGTATAGAGAACCCATCCCTTCCTGTCTTTGCTTTCTGTCTGCCATGAGATGAGCTGAAACCATAAGCCAAAACAGGTGCTTTCTCTTTGAAAGTGGATCATTTCTGGTAGTTTGTCACAACAATGGAAAGTTGATGAATGCTTTCATCAAACTAAGGCTGCCTACTGAGAGAATTATTTGCTGACCCTGGCAGGACTAAAGTAGGATAGAAGAAATAAAAGATAGTTATAAAGACAAGAAAATCATAACTTAAAAAAATTGTATTTTTTAAATAGACTGTGACTTGCAGGAATCAGTTGAAGTAACCCAAGGTGGTGCACAGCAACATTCCCTTAGTTACATTTAACCAAAAGAATGGCCCTACCAGATCCATCACACCCAAATTCCTCAGGAATACTGAAAGGCTGGCTTAATTGAGAAAGTAAAGCGCAGCAGCCTGATCCTAAGATAAGGAACAGGCTGAGAGAATCTAAGGAATGTTTAAATCAAACACATACACACCAAAACCAAAACACAAAGGCCTAGGCCCACACCTATAGAATGGGCTGGTAACCTTCTTGGAAGTGAGCTACTGTTGCCTGGGATTTCCACCCCTTCAAGAGAGGTATAAATGCTCCCTGTTCCAAACTTCGATATATCTTATTTTTAAGCCCTCATACTCCACTCTTGAGTACATCCTAAAACTCTGTCTAATAACCTTCCCGAGCCTTACTGACATGTTCTAAAAATTCACTCTTTTTTTGTGATGTGAATCAGTGAATCTACTAC
Organism: Cuniculus paca; assembly: GCA_004365215.1. Lineage (NCBI taxonomy): Eukaryota > Metazoa > Chordata > Mammalia > Rodentia > Cuniculidae > Cuniculus > Cuniculus paca. The sequence goes on from RJWT010002220.1 coordinate 26,346, forward strand.
AAGAGAGTGGGGCAACTTTCTTCTTTCAGCCTCAGGGACTCTCATTTCCTTATTCTGTGGGAGATGAAGCTAATTTCCAGAAATCCTCAGGAAGCACTTTTTCACATCTGATTGGTCCAGACTGGCTCACAAGCCCATTGCGCTGCCTTACAGTTTAGGGTGGGTCACCTTCTCTTCAAGTTTCTGTGCTGGTACTTATTAGGGTTGAGGTAAAAACCTAAAAAGCAGGATTCTATATTCAAGACAGAAAACAAAAAAGAACGCTGAGTAGACACCAAACTTTATCTTTCTTTTCCTTGTATTCTAATACATTCTGTGCTTAATAAATACTGGACAGGGTACATAGTAAATAGAGCCACCAAAGAATTATATTTTTACCGTACATAAGCCTGTGAATCTTAGAAATACTTATTCCAGGAGATACAACTATCAGGTTTTTTTTTCTTGTTTAATTGCCTTCTCTTTTGTTAACTCCATCTAGTCCTAGGGCTGCTAGAGGGGAGGTCTACATTGGCCCTTTCTTCTGAAGTTTCCTTGTGATTGCAAACTGTGACATTCAGCATTCATTCCAAGGTTATGGGCATCTTTTGGCTCATTGACATCACATGTGGTGGATGAATCTACTTTTAAGATTTGGGCTGAGAAACTGCCATGTAGGCTTCTTTTTTTTATTCCAGATCTGAGGTTAGGGAAGCAACTATTAATGGACTAATGACCATTTTAGGGGGGGCTAAGAATGATCTCCCCACTTTTTAATAGTTGCTTAATGGATTACCCAAGGTAATTCTGAGACTCTCAATGGAGTGTTACTCCATGCAGAAACTATAGGCTGGCCTTGTCTCTTGGTCACCATAGGTCACAACATTGGAAGCAATTATAGTAAAGAAAAACAAGACTGTTGTGCCTGTCCTCTTGCAAAGATGATACTAGGGTGCAGATCACATGCAAAAATTTGCTACATTCTCAGAATTAATCCTTAAATTTCATGTGCAGCATCTGCTTTGTCTTACCTCTAATTAAGAGAGAGTCCATGAAATGGGCATAGGTTCAGAGCAGCCTTGTTCACACAACCAATGCATAATTATCACACACAATAGTCACTCAAGCTATTAGGAGCTAAAGTAAAACCAGAAACCATTTTATTCTAAAACGTCACAACCATGCCAATTTAAAATGTTCTTTTTGTAAGATCAATCTGCTTGGGGAGCTGACCAAGATGGGAATAAATAGTTGCTTGTGGATTATCATGAGATGAACATTTTAAGAAAAGGAATTTTTTTCCCTTTAAGGAGGAAAGGATTACTCAAAGTCTTTACATGAATCTTCTATTTCTGGGGTTATTTCTCCAGTCTCAACACTTAGTTTTAAAATTTTTGTTTCTCATGATTTCACATGCCCACAACATTGTTTTGAACAGTTTAACCTTTCCTTAGATAAAACAGTGCCTTTGTTCAGAAAGTTTGTGTGTTCTGGCTTCAAATCATTTCAGTTTTCTTGTACTTTGCACTTGTCAGGTTATACTTTTGCAGACAAAGAATTGAGGAAACCAGATTCTTCTCCTTTTGGAAGAATCATTAGCCTCTCCATGTTTTAGCTTATTTAGTGTAAACTGGTGATAAGGTGCTAGGGCAATAACATGGGAGTGCTACACCCACATCATCCTTTTGGGGCCAGTGTTCTTCATCTGCCTCAAACCTGTAGAGCTTACTGAGACTTGTCATTCGCCACAGGGGACTCGCCCACCCATCCCCCTGCTTCCATGGGACCACTCAGCTCCGGAGTTTCCTATAGGATTGGTTGAGGCCTCTGATGGAAACAAATTTGGGAGCAGATTATATCTCTGCCATATCCTGCATTTCTTCACTTCTGCATGAATGTATCTCCTCAAAGAACCCCCACTATCCCTGCAGGTAAACCCCACAACGCATAGTCTGTTTCCAGGGAGTCCAATCAGAGGTAAATATTCACCTCTTCAGGGTGTCTCAAAGGTTGATGGCACATGTAAAGCCCTATGGCAGCATGTGGACTTGGAAACAGATATCTGATATCATCTGATATCTGTCATTATTTTTGGGTAGTAATTCGATGACTAATAATCCCTTTACAGTCAATCTTATCAATCGGTGCTTTGAAGAAAACAAGTATAACAATGGTTAATCTCCTGTTGCTATGTTTGGAAAACCTGTATAGCTTGCAGTGTTCTGCTTTGAAATGCTATATTATGTTTGACTCTATACTGTTTTCTTTTGCTTTTTTCATTCTGTTTTGTTTTGTCCTATTTTCTTTAAAATAAAATTAAAAAAAAAAGAAAACAAGTATAATTCATAGCCAAAGTTATTGTTCCAAGGTAACTACTAATTCTTCCTCTGCCCTGGGTTCCTTCATAGTTGCCTCCTTCCCTTCTCTCCCTTTCTCCTGCCTTTCTACTCTCCAGGACTTTACTTTCTCCCCTGAGGAAAACATGAAGTCCTGGGTTTCAACCCTTGCACTGTCAAAAAACAAACAAACAAACAAGAACAAAAACAAAAACAAAAAAACAACAACAAAAAAGAAAAGAACACGTTAAAATCACTTACTTTAATGCATTGGGGTGTAGCTTGGTGGTCGAGTAAGGGTTTAGCATTGTATGAGCCTCTGTGCTTTTGGTTTTGTCATTATCTATAAAATGATCACAACTGCCCTTCAGTAATTTCTGGCCTTCAGTCAGATGTAAGATCTGACTTTTAAAATTGGTCTTTCTAGACTGAAAGAATCTTAAATAGGTGCTTTTAAAATACATGTGATTAATTGCTCCTGCTTTAACCAAGAAAAGTTCTTCTTTTGCATTTACAGTATGAGGTGAATTGGCCTTAAAAGATGTAATTTACTAAACAAAAAAATTGACTAAATTTCTTTCTTTCCTTTCCTTTTTAACAATCCAGACAAAAACAAAGGGTTGAAAATAAAAATGAAAAAGACAGCTCAACTCAAAGGTTATAGGAGCTGGGCTAATTTGGAGATAAGAAACAACTGGGAAATTGCTTTTAATTTTCTGTCTTATGACATATAATGTACAACAGTTAATTTTTCTTGCATACCATATTAGGTAGGAGTCTCAGTTCAAAGAGACAGAAAACTCAAGTTAAACACCAAAGGTGATTTACTGGAAAGATTCTGAAGAAGCTCAGAGAATCACAAGGGGCTACAAGAAACAGGGTAATGCATGGACTTTGGGGGCTAGAACTGGAGACCTGGAGATCTAGAGCCGCCAGTGTCTTTCTTCATTATCATCTCTGTTCATTTATGTCTGGTGTTGTGGGGTTAAACTGTGCCCTCCAAGAGGACATTGGAGTCCTAACTTCAACATGGCTCCCATGCTTAGGCACAATAATGAAATTTGTGTGTTTTTCTCCAGTTAATCTGTCTATTGTCAGTTCACTTCAGAAGACTGCATTTAAACCTTCACAGGGAAAATTTGAACTTCCCTATCAGATCATGCTTGCTCCATGATCAAAACTCTTAATAGTTTTTCATCTCACACAAACTCAACTAGAAGATCCCATGTGACCTGCATCCTTGTTTTCTAACTTTACCTCCCAGTGCTCTGCCCCCGCCACACTGGCTTCCTCAGTTTTCAAACGCACTAGGAAAATGCCTGTTTCAGGATCTTTGAACCTGAAATTCTCTCCCACCAGAATAATCATTTCCCAATGCAGGCATGACTTATTCTCTCTCTCTTTTTTAAATTTTTCTACTTAAGTGTCACTTTTTGTTTCTTTTCTAAAATATTTTTTCTTTTCTAAACTTTTAATGCTATCTCTCTCCCCAGTACCCTCCACCCATTATCCTTCTCGCTGCTTTATTTTTTTCTCCTCAGCACTGATACTTATATTAGGTATCGATGTATTTCTTTCAATTGGAATTGGAATTTGAGAGATTTTTTAGGATCTCTGCAACATATTGGATGGTTTGATGACCAGTCTGCTCTTGCCCTAAAGTGTATCCTTCATGCTGAACTGAAACACTTGAACTTCCTTTGAGTCCGTGATCAATCACTTCCTTAAGTAAGAGAAGTTCAGCTCAATGGTGCTACAGGTCAGACACATCCTCATTAAAATTGTTTTGAGTTTCTGCTTTCCTCTCACTGTCAATTCTCATTTACTATTCTGATTCCAGGAACTATATCCTTGTTGCTTGCCCTGTCTGACAATCTAACCAATGTCTGAAATTCCAAGCTGCTGGAAGGAAATTTAGAGATAATCTTGGTCCTCTCAGTCTTTTCACTGATGGAGGAACTAAGGTACAGCAGGGTCAGGAAGGATATGGTTCAAGACCATTCCCTATATGAAGTACATTTATAACATTACTAAATGTGTACTGTGTGCCAGCTATCATATTAAGTACTACATAGAGGCGAATGACTGACATGTACTTCTTCCCAGTCTTGAGACCCATGCAGTACAGTGGAGAATTTATATACACAGACAGTTTTAAGACTGGATAAAGAGATTCAGTGATACCTGGGTTTAGGGTACACACTGGTGACTGCAGTTACTCAGGAGGCTGAAGCAAGTTTGAGGTCTGTCTGTGGAACTTAGTGATACTATTTCTCAAACTAAAAATAAAACCAAATAAAAAAGACTGGGAGGTAGCTCAGAGATCCCTGGATTCGATCCCCAGTACTATACAAAGATAAACACACACACACACACACACACACACACACACACACACTAAGAGAGATGGTCAGGACAGTCAGAAGAAGGAATCCAATCACCAGAAAGGTGAGAAAAATAGAAAGAAGAGAGGGAAAGAGTAAGGATTCTTTGTCTGCTTGTATCTCCTAGCTTTGTAAGTATGAATCACTTATTCATTCATTCAACTAAAATGTATTGGATGCTTACTACCTTCAGATCATTGTGCCTCACTTTGAAGACACAAAACTTGGAATCTTTCAAAAGCTCTTTGGTAAGATATTTGATATTTTAAGGAGCAAGTAATGTTGGCTAGCAAATTTCCACACTCAAGTCCCCAAGCAGTTAGATCACACAACTGCAAAATAAAGGAAATTGACTTCATACTCCTGTCCTCTCCCCCAGGGGAGGAAGTAAGATTACTATTGTACAAATGGGCTGTGATTCTAAGTCACGAGATACAAACCTTACGTTATTAAGCCTTGCAAGCATTTTTACCTTCAGAATTTCTTGTTGTCCTTGCAACAGGCAAGTGGCATTTGTTCTTAAACGAGTTAGTCAGGCAGTCCTAAATGATGCTAATAAGTGCTGGTCCTTTAACCTTGTGAAACATGGCCTGGACCTTTTTTTGTCACCTAGAAGCTGGTGAGCAGCTGCCCAGTGACACATTCTGAAAGTAAGGAGCAGAGAGTGGAATGGGGCAACAGGGCCCTGGGCCTGGCTTCCAGCTACTGTTTGACAAGATAGGCAACATAAGATATTACATGTATGAAGGAAGATTTCACCTTTATCCTTGGAAGGTTCATCAAAATAAACTGGTAACTCAAAGATTAAAAAAAAAAGAGGCCACTTATGGAAAAATGGTACTGTGGTAAACAGCAACAAATTAACCAATCCAAGATTTGGACTCTAGGCACTGGAAAATAACAACTTGGGGAAGAGAACAAGGAAGGAGGTGGATTCACTGGACTCAGGAAGGATCTGAAGGAAAAATTTGGGCAAACAGAGAAAGTGAAGAGACAGAACTCAACACAGAAAAAGGAAGTGGCAAACTGCACATTTTCTCCAGTACTCAGTTAATGGTGTGAGACAGGAGGCTCGAATCTATAGAGACACAGTGATAGTGGGTGATTGATTCCAGAGGTCTCCAGGAAGAAACAAACCAGTGGATCAGAGCGGTGGATGCTAGGTGCTAAGAGCTAGTAAGTGACTTGAGTCCAAGCAATGCTGTGTCTGCTGGAGAGGGTGCTTGACCAGATACCATTTTAGGGAGGGGTCAACTGAACCCAGACTTGGAACAGCCATGAGTTAGCATCAAATTGGGGCTGCCAGTGTTGAAATTCTAAAGTGACTGAGTGAAGGCCACTGGGGGAAACAGGGTCAGGGAGCTAAGGTCCGGCTGTCAAGAGACATCCAGAGTGTCGTAGGCTGAACAGTTCAGCCTGAATGCCACAGTCACTGGCCAGGATCAGCCTGAACTTCTGTGGAGTTGAAAGCTCTAGAATTGGCACCCTGCCCTAGTCCTACCAGAAACTTGCTGGGATCATCCGGCATTAATCTGGGCTGTCTGCCGCCTTTGTTTACCAGTTGATGTACTCTAAATTGGACACTACCACAAAACTGTAGATGCCAGAAGATAACGACAGCCTTAAAATAAGAGAGAAATCTCATTTTTTGGTTGTTTTTCATTTGCTTTTTTCTTTTTTGATTTTTTTTTCTTTTTTCATGAGTGTGAATATTGTTTTGGTTTTGTTATTTCACTTGTTCTTGTTTTTGTTTTTCCTTCTTTCTTTCCCTCCTGTCTTCTTTATTAGTTTCCCAAAGTTTGGGTAATCTTCCTTTGTCATTTAGCCTTGTTTCTAATCTTTTTCTTCTTTTTATTTCTCTATTTTTTCCTCTTATCCATTTTATATTTTATCTCTGGAGAATAAAATTACTCTATTGAGGGGATATTTACTATATATAATTACCTGATTTGTATTAGATTTTGTTATATAAATATAAATCTTGTACCTACAATTTAAGGTGGAAATTAACAGTTATCACAGTTTACATTTTATAGACTGGGCTTGATGTATGTTATAACTGATTGTACTGCTTGAGCCAATGTGACATAACTGTGATCAATTGTCTTTCCTTATACGCCAATACTGAGATTGTCTGGGGGTCATAAACAATACCATAGTCCAGTAGTAAAGAAGTAGGGCAAACAGGCAGCAACTGCTCATCCCTAATAAATTGAAGAGACAGGGTTTTGGGGTGCTCGAAGGCCAAAAGCCACTAAACCTAGAAGACATCTTTGAAAAGCAGTCATTTCCTAAAGAAGTCTCAATAGCAGTGATAAAGCTCCCCACCATAAGTAATTTACAAGCATCAATGCAGAAAACAAATTTTAAAAATAGAAAATGCAAAAACATGAAAGTAAAATGCAACCTCAGACTCCCAGCTTGCCCAAGGCAAATTCAGGGGGCTTTGGAGTGGAAGAAATCCAGCTGAAATTTCTGAAATGGTAGCAGCAGAGGAAAAGTGTAGGTAAATGAGTCTCTAGAAAAAAAGAGTCAGAAAAGTTACACAGATAACTAAAGGGATGGTGACCATAATAAAGGATATGGTAAGTGAATCTAGAGTAGACACAGATTAAAAAAAAAAAAAAGAAGAGTATAGACAAGTGATGGAAACCATGAATGCTCAACATAAGAAAGAGGTTCTATAAACAGATTCAAACCTGATTTAAATCTATAAACAGACACAAATAGATATCCAGGAGACTAAAGATTATATTTAAAATATATGCAGCAGAATCAACCAATGTGAAGATAGCATATCATAGCATGATAGATAGATAAATAGATAGACAGCATACCATGTGAAGATAGATTTGAAGTTAGTGATAATCAAATGACTTTTTTTGATACTGGGAATTGAATTTGGGACCTTGTGCTTGCCAGTCAGATGCTTGTGTCACTGAACAATAACCCCAGTCCCCAAAAGACTTCTTAAAAATAGCAAGGAACCATGACAAATCAATCCAACAGTTACCAGGTGATACAAAGAAGAATAACATAAGATTAATTGGAATCAATGAAAAAAATCAGAAGATAGTACAAAGGTCAAGAATGCCCAAAACTGATTTACAGAAGAAATAGCAGAAAACTTCTAAATGTGGAAAAATAATTTGACATACAGATAAGTGAGGTATATAGAAATTCAATTAGCCAAAATAAAAAAAATATACCAAGGCATATAATAGTCAAGATTCCAGAAATTCAACACAAGAACAAAATACTAAAAACTGTTAGAGAAAAGAAACAAACTACCTTTAAGGAAAAGCTCATCAGAATCACATCAGACTTCTCAACACAAATACTTAGGTCAAGGAGAGCTGGAATGAAGAATTTCAAACCCTAAAAGAAAACAATCTCCAACCCAGATTGATGTGCCCTGTAAAATTATGTTTCAAAGTTGATACAAAAATAAGATACTTCCATGATAAATAGTACCTGAAGAAATTCATGACCACCAAACCAGCACTGCAAGAAAGGTTCTGAAGGACATCCTAGGAAAAGACAGTGAAGACAATTCCATGAATCACAATAGATTGAATCCATTAGGCAAGGCAAGCAATTGAACAGGGGGGAAAGAAAGAGAACCAACAATAGGAAAATAATATGACAAAGATTAAGTCAATACATATCAATTATAACCATTAATGTAAATGGTCTCAATTCACCAGTCAAAAGAAACAGATTGGCTGAATGGATCAAGAAACATGATCCAATAACATGCTGCTTATAAGAAACATTTAACTATAAAAAGAAATTCATAGACTGAAAGTGAAAGAATGAAAAACAATACTGCATGTGACATGAATGTGGAAAAAAGCAGGGGTAGCTATTGCTTTGGCAAAGTGGATTTAAAGTCAAGACTACAGAAGAGAAAAAGAAGATCACTACATACTTATTAATGGAACAATTCAAAAGGAAGAGATAATAATCATAAATATATAGCACCAAATACTAGCTTATCCAAGCATATAAAAGAAATATTAATGGATATGAAGAGTCAGATAAACACTAATACAACTGTAATTGGGGACCACAATATCTCACTGTCACAAACAGACAGATCAACTAGACAAAACAAACAAACAAACAAACAAGCAAACAAAACAAATATCAGAGCAAAACCAAATCTTTGAACAAAGAGACTTAGTAGGTATCTACAGTGTTCTACCCCATAATAACAGAATACACATTTTTCTCAGATGCACATGGGACTTTCTCCAAAATAGATCATGTACTATTTCATAGTAAATGAAAGAGAATTGAAATTATCTCATGCATACTATCAGATCAGAGTGAAATGAAATTGGAAATCAATGGCAAAAGAAACCACAAAAAGTACATAAATAATGGAAAATATATAATATCCTCTTGAACACCCAATAATCACATTAAGTTAAAGAGGAAATTAGATGGTGTCTACAATTAAATGATAATGTCAATACAACATAGTGGAACATGTGGGACAAAATGAAAGGATTTGCATGAGGGAAATTTACAATTGTGAATTGTAACATAAAAAGAAAAAAAGGGTGAGCTTGAATAAATAACCTAAAGTTGAAGCTCAACCTTCTAGAAAAAGAAGAGCAAGTTAAACCCAAAATGCATACAAGGGAGGTAATTATAAAGATCAGAGCAGAAATTAATGCAATTGAGGCTAAGAAAACAATAGAAAGAATCAACGAATCAAAGAGTTGGCTCTTTGAAAGATTAAATAAAGTAGATAAACCTTTAGCCAACCTTATCAAAAAAAGGAAAGAAAATACTTAAACCCATGTAATGGGCATAAGAAGGACAAAATCACAATGAATCCTGCAGAAATCTAGATGATTGTCAATACCTACTTTGAGATCCTATATTCTAATAAGACCAAAAACTCAGATAAAATCAACAGATTCTTAGATACAAATTATCAAAGTTGAATCAAGAAGAATAAAAATTCTAAGTAACCCAATATCAGTTAATGAAATTTAACAGGTAATTAAAAAACTGTCCACAACGAAAAGTCCAGGTCCTAAGGTATTCATTAATGAATTCTACAAGCTCTCTGGAACATATCTAACACCACTACTCCTCAAACTCCTTGATGAAATTGAAAGGAAAGCAACACTCCCAAACTCATTCCTAGAAGCAAGCATTATCCTGATACCAGAACCACAGAGGGATCCAACCAAAAAGAGAACTACAGGCCAGTCTCCCTAATGAACAGAGATGCAAAAACCCTCAATAAGACACTGGCAAACAGAATGCAGTAAATCATCAAGAAGATCATTTACCATGACCAACGAGGATTCATCCCGGGCATGCAGAGACGGTTCAACATCTGTGAATCAATAAATATGATGCACCACATTAACAGAACCAAGGACAAAAACCATATGATCATCTCAATAGATACAGAAAAAGCATTTGACAAAGTCCAATACCCATTCATGATGGAAAAAAACCAAACAAAACAAAAAACCCTAACCAAAGCTGGAATAGGTCTTTATCTCAATCTGATAAAAGCCATCTATTGCAAATCAACAACCGACATTATAATCAATTGTCAAAAGATGGAAGCTCTAAAACCGGGAACAAAACAAGGATGTCCACAATCACCATTCTTGTTCAAAATAGTTCTACAAATATTAGCCAGAGCAATTAGACAAGGGAAAGAAACAAATGGAATAAGGATAGGAAAGGAAGAAATTAAATTTTCATTATTTTCAGATGATATGATACTCTACATAGACGACTTCCAAAAAGCTCCATCAAAAGACCACCAGATTTAATAACCAAATTCAGTAGTGGAGCAGGATGCAAAACCAATATCTCAAAATCAGTAGGATTCCTGTACACAAATAACAAATGCACTGAGTGAAAAATTAGAGAGACTACACCTTTCATAACAGCATCAAGAAAAATGAATTAAAGTTTTGTAGAGGGTGAGGTGAAGAATTGAAGAGAAGGGAGAAGAATGAGAATATGTACATATAATATGTACAGGTACATATTCCCTATAATGAATGTGATTATTATGTGTGTCAAAAGTATGGTAACAAAATCAATTTAAAAAAAAAGGAAAAGAGACGCAGAAATTTATTACCATGCAAAAGGGGAAAAAACCCACAGTATTGTGATTACCCACTATCCCAATATGCTTCAAGAGCGTAGGCCGCTTTCCTATAGGAGAGGAAGAGAATGGGTAATGTAAGGTGTTTTTAGGGAATTTTCATGATTTGGGGGGTATTCAATAGGCTTGGAGAAACACACAGTGGCCTGAGTCAAAGTCCAATAGGCCTACAGAACAGACACTGGATTATAAATGAATCTTTTTGGAGCAGTGGATGAAACAGTGCCTTGGTGTGCAACAGAAGTCTACCCTGTGGTGTTGACATATGGACGTCTTTTACTGCTCTATGAGCTTGGTTGATAAAAGCTCAGGGCAGGGACTGGAGGCAACTGTGCCTTCTCTGATGTCTCTGTGTCTTCTCCGAACTTTACATGGTTGTTCAAAGGAGAGGTGTTTTTTTTTACACACACGCATGATGTGGACGCGGTATCTGCATGTTCTCTTTGCCATTTTTTCGGAGCAGGCATGGGGGAGCAGCAGCACTGAGGATTGAACCCAGGGCCTGACACGTGCTAGGCAAAAGTTCTACCACTCAGCTACATCCTCAGCCCTTTTTACATTTATTTTGAGACAAAGGTTCTCTAAATTATCCAGGCTGACCTGAAACTTGAGATCCTCCTGCTTAAACCTCCCGAGCAACAGGGATTATAGGCATGTGCCATGGTGCCTGGCACTGAGCCCGCTTCTATGAACTTTTAATTTCTTTTGCATTCTTCGACATGCTAAAAAATGACTGGGGGGGTATCATTCTTTGATTCTGAACAATACCATAATTCTTACAGGCAAATCCTTTTCTTTTGAGGCCTGTGTAGGCTCCCGGGGAGACTGTCTGATTTTCCTGTAAGGAAGGGTTGGTAATGCCATGGAGTTGCTTTGCACAGACATTCAACGCATGCAGGAGTTTGGCATTTGATCCTTTACTCCAGTTTTCACTCAGTGTTTCAAGGAAATACTTCTGGTAGCTTTAGAAAAGTGTGGATTAAAAATTAACTATTGGATTTAGCAATTTGGTCATTGTGATCTTGACTCAGTAGTTCAGCGGTAAGGTAGGGGCTAGAACTGATAGGAATGAGTTCAAGAGATTATAGGTCACACTTCCAAGGAGCACAAATGAAGCAGACAAAGAAATCACAATGTACTTACGTGCTGGTTGGAGTGATTCAGAAGTAGTAAATGCTGATAACACAAAAAAGAGGGGGATATTGTAAGAGAGATATCCTTGAACAAGAAAGCATAGGAGCTTCTAGTGATTGTCATTGAACTGGTTGTTAAACGCAGCTATTCCTAAAAAATTAAATTATATAAATGCATACTCGATAAATTATATTTTAAAAGGTAGTAAATATCAAAACTCATCCCACTGTAATTGCATTGCTGTATTTTTCCATACCAGCATTTTTTTTTAATTTTAAAGAGTATACAACAAAGGAAAATAAAACAAAATAAAACCAATCAGAACAAACCAGAGTAAGTGATACAGGACTTTATAACATTACAAAATCAACAATAGTTACCATAATGCATTTTGTTGTCTTCAAAATAACTGAAGATATTTTCGGACACAGTAAAAATCAAACAGACCAGAATAGAATAAAAACAGTAAAAACAAAACAATGGACACAGTAAAAGACTACAAAACAAGACAACAGTAAATTCAAAATGGCTACCGTACATATCTTACTATCATTGAAATAGCTGCTCATGTCACTGGGTATAGCATAATCAAACAAAGCAAAAGAGAATAAAACCAAACCCAACAAAACAATAAACAATGTAGGGTTTTAGAGTGAGGGAATCAACAATGGCTACCACCCTCAGAAGGAGACTCCCCCGAGATGCCATGCTGCTTAGCGCTATCTTCTGAATAGATGATCAGACCACTGGCCCTAGACCTGCAAGATTAGTGAAACATCAAAGCACCACAGGCATCTAACTGCATTTCACCTTGATAACTATCACTAGAGCCTGTGTTTCTCTGGATCCGCCAGTCGCTTGGGGGAGGGGTTGACACTTTTGTTTGCCAGCCCAGGAGCCTGGGATCTAACTGTCCCCCTGCCAGCTGGGGCCCACAGGGAGAGGCTTGGCTCTGGATGCCCCCGTCCCACAGCAGTCTGCGCATGGCACTGTTTCCAGCAGGAGGATTCTCCATACCAGCATTCGTATTATTTTTTTAATGTCTATTGTATGTAGATGGTGGAAATACTATATAATGTACTCCTGAGCTTGTATTTCCAACTACATAGTGATATCACATTGGCTGCTCTAAACATGGTAGGACTATTTGCACTGTAATAATTAGCAACCCTTAGAAATTTGTTTTGAGTGGTTGTTCAAAGGAGAGGTGCTTATTAAGCATTTGTCAGCTCACCTGTGGACTGGGTAGGCAACAGGAGAGACCATCCCTAGCTTAGTGTTGACAGTTCACTCAGAGGACCAGGAGAGAAGGCAGGGTATTTGACCTTCGGTGAAGAAATGTCTTCCATTTACCAAATGAAAAAGGAAGCAAGGCAATCACCTGAGAATCAGGCCAAGAAAGGAAGTGTTGGAGGTCTGAGGTGAGAACAGCGTGGGGAGAATAGGCGGATAAGAATAATTTAGTATTTTAATAGAGCAGGGGCCTGGCACCATTATAAGGTCCTTGAGGTTAGTGGTTATGAATTTAAAAAGTGGCCTGTCACGATGGGCGCATATTTTCCTGCGGTCTTGCTCGGTTGCCTGAGTGACCAACAGAGAGGAGACTTATCCAAGGCAGGGGTTTTATCAGGCCTGTCTGACTATGCATGGCAAGGGCAAAGGCAGACGTCAGTGCCTCAGAGAACGTCTGTGGTCAGGCTAGCTAAAACCATGTCCCTTGCCCTGTAAGTTACCTCGTCCTTTTTACTTTCCTGCCTCATCCACCGGCTGCTAAGCCACTTGGCGTATTCCTTCCAGGCGGTGGCAGGGATCGAGTTTAAGTTACCGTCGAACCCACAGTGCTTGACAAACAGTGGGTGCTCAGAAGCATGTTGAATAACTTACTGAAAAAAAAAAAAGGATCAACTTGCTCCTTTGGTGACAGCCTTAGTTGGAGTGAAGAATACTCGAAATTCTTTTTGTATCCTTTTGCACCTTGGTCGCTGATGTTGAACCTTTAGTGAATAAAGGAACTTCCTGCAGAGTTGGAAGCCGGGTCGTTTAACTCCTAGACACTCCTGGGAGTATGTGCAATTTTTATGGTACGTAATTCCCAAACCCTAAGCCCCGGGCAGCTGTCCTGGTCCTGTGATCAACGCAGTTGTTGGCTTCTGTCACGCAGACTGAGCGACCCGGAGGCGGATCACAGGGCGCCTCTAAAGTTTCTTGCTTCAGGATTCCAGGCAGCGCGGACGGAAAAGCCCCACCCCGAGGTCCCGGGCTGCAGGGTGCGGGCGCGGCGGGGCGGAGCTCCGGGGCTGCGGGCGCCGCCTCCTGTGTGTCTGCGCGTGAACAATAAAGTTTCCAAAGTTTGAAAAAGGAGCGGAAAAGCCCCCGCCCCGGGGAGCGGGTGCCCGCGGGCGCGGCGGGCATGGGCGTCACGGTGGACGTGCGCCAGGTGTACAAGTACCCCTTCGAGCAGGTGGTCGCCAGCTTCCTGCGAAAGGTACCGGCTGCGCGCGCGGGCGCCGCGGGCTCCCCCGGGGGAGGGGCGGGGGGCGGGCTCTCCAGCCTGCAGGCCTCCAGCTGCGCTCTGTGAAATGGGCAAGCAGTGGCAGCAAAACCAGCTCCTCGGGCTGTGAGGGTCCGAGCGAGATGCTGCACGGGAAGCGTTTGTCACAGCGCCGAGGAGGGCACAGGGCTTTCAAAGGTGACTGTGTGCATTTTGCGATGGAGGACCCTCGGCATGGTCAGCGGCCCGCTGTCAGCCCAACGCGTGCTCCTGGGGCTGTGGCTGGGGCGCCAGGAACGAGGGAGAGCCTTTGCAAACTTGACTGTTCCCGGACCTGGGAGGCGGTCCTCTGACTCTAGTCGGGTTCTGTGTTTTATAGTTAGTTCTGGGAGACGCCGCTCCAGTGTTCTCTCAAGGACTTTGTATCTGTGAAATAAGGATGTTGTGTCAAAAGATCTTTTAAATTCCCTTTCAGCGTTCACATTCTGTGTGTGTGGTACTGGCCATTGAACCCAGGACCTTTGCACATCCTCAGCCTTTTTGTTAGTAATAATTATTATTTTTATCGTTATTTTTATTTTGAGTCGGGATTTTGGTAAATTACTGTGCTGGCATTTGCTCCTGCCTGCCTCAGCCTTGCAAAGTACTGGGATTACAGACATGAGGCATGACACCCGGCAGCTTTTGTGTTCTGGAGCAAGAGCTGTAACTTGTCTGGGGGCAGCGAGCAGCTGCTGGACAGTAAGATTCTTGTAACCCAGAAGCCAAATGAAAAGAAGTGCTGGGAAGATGAAGTTTTTCTCTCTTCTCTCTTTTTTTTTTGTACCTGGGATTGAACTCACGATCGTGCGCTTGCCAGGCAGGCACTTATGCCGCTAAGCTAAATCCCCGACAAAACTTCTCTTATTTTTCTCCGTCGTGGTAGCCGCCACCGCCTTCTCCTCTTCTTCCTCCTCCTCCTCCTTCCTCGTCCTCCCTCTCCTCCTCTTCTTCTGCTGCCTCCTTCCTCCTCCTCCTCTTCTTCTTCTTCTTCTTCTTCTTCTTCTTCTTCTTCTTCTTCTTCTTCTTGTTAAACCTTGGCTTCTATTACAGATGGTGACACAGATGGGGACGCAAGTCGTGGAGGAGTGGGTAGGATACTGTTAACATGGTATTTTGGAGGTCTTTTCTTTTTTCTTGAGGGAATATCCATTTGTTGTTACTGTTCATTGAGCCTGTATCTAGACGGATGAATGAATGAATGAATTGT